>JAGKTI010014890.1:0-21136 GCA_018397915.1 Birgus latro | reverse complement strand
CACCCTGAGCCCGGTCCTCCTACGGGAGGAAAATCTCACCAACCAACACCCTGTTAACCCATCCCTGACCAACCCAGCCGGTAATGTATTTGTTGATGTACTATTGTCTCTGGGAAGATATTTGTAATACATGTGTGTAACAGTCACTGCCTTGTTTTTGTGTCCAGTCCTATTCCTTAAAGTTACCGACCCGGTCTAGAATAGGGAGGGACCCGCTGTAACCTGCGTATTTGAGGGCGAGAAACCGACCCGCAAATACATAGTATAACAGGTATATTAATACTTAGGGACTTGTTACATTAGACAATAGTACCATTCTATGTAAATAAGCGTTTTTGTCAATGGTAATGTGGTGTAAGTGGGAAAGCGAATGGAACAGTCGCTACAGCGGAGAGGGGGAGACACGAGAGACGGCCAGGCGGGAAAAACATCTTTTTTCACAAGATGTCAGACTTTTTTATGGATCACACCTACTCCATTGCTTCGATACCTTCGCCCATATTATTCGTAAGTATATATATTTAATTATTAACAACTCTATACCTTTTGCAACAATAAATATTTCAATTCAAATTCAACTTCCTCACATTCATTGTCCACTTTGGTGAAGCACAGATACATACTCGTTTCATGTCTGTTTGTGAGAATTGGAATATAAGGTACAATTGTTTTTTGTAAATATGATACTTCACATATGAAATTGAAACCAACCAATCACGCGGCAGGAATGCGCAGGTGCCACATTCACGAAAGTGGATCATCAGCTGGAAAAAAATCGATTATAGTTTCATTTTCTATATAAGGCTGGACAGGTTGCCAGATGGTCGTTCTTGCGGCCAACTGGCCGTAAATAAAGTAGACATTCACGGCCAAATCATTTGGCCGAATTTTATTGCAAAACTATTTTATCCCTTATATAACCCATAACTTATCCGATTTCATCTTGCAATCGCAATATCCCACTTTTTTCACCAGTAATATTCCCCTTTAAAATTCCAGGGAACAGTATGGTGGATGAAGAGGTGGCTGTGGCACAAAAGAAACAAGCATGTACCGTAGTGAATGAATGAGAAACAGGGGCGTGGTTTTTGAGAAACGGAAGTGAGAGTTATATGCAGAGAGGAAGAGAGAGGTGAAAAGATTAGTAACAGAGTAAGAAGAGAGTGGATGAGGAATTTGGAAGGAATACGAGTGTAAAGTGGAGGGAATGTAAGAAAATGTTCTGGAAAGAGGTAAAGAGTTAGGGTGCCAAAGAAGTTAGTTGAGGAGTGAAAGATAAAAATGGTAGATTACTAGTGGAGAAGGGACAAAAGTGAGCAGATGGAGAGAACACTTTAACCCGCCCAGTCCCCCAGACGTATGAGCCACGTCACCACTTTTTTTTTTTTCACACTCAGACCCACCGACGTGCATTGTACGTCAGTCAATTGCAAGGCCCGTCGTTTGTACATTTTTCAATATTCGCGGATGATTTTTGGTAGGCATATGTGGGAGACCTTCCTCTACCTGCTGTCAAGTGGAGGATACTGCCTGGCCCCACCTGACCCCCCCCCTTCCCCCACACTTGGCAATTCGCCTGTTAGCAGTAACCTGACCAGTAAAGACATGTTGCTCCACGGTCTCTCCAATGATGAAATTCACGGTGAAAGTTATTCCTGAGGTGGAGGACAAATAAATAAAGAAGTTAGACGAGGAAACAAACAGAAGTGAAGAGGTGGTAATGTTGTAAAGGAAGGTGCCATATGTTGGTGTTTTTGGTGAATGAACAATGCTTATATCACCTATATTATTGTGTGAAAACCAATATAGGCTTGTACTGCACAGAAATTCGTACCAAATAAATAAATAAATACGTAATTTAAAGTGGCTTGAGTTAGTTAACCCTCCCATAGTTCGTTTTCTTTGAAGCCAGGTACCCTGAGAGAGAATGAAAGGTAAGACTGACTGTCACCTGTAGCAACATTTATAAGCTCAGGAGGGTGATTTCTCTATGAATTTTCGATGTTTCTCACCAAAAGTGGAGGTTTGAGCCAGAAAAGACAAGTTGAAAATCGGTCAGGTTCTGAGGGTAAATAATCGGTCAGGACTGGGCGGGTTAACAACTTCCCATCTACTTCAGACATTCTTAATACTTTCCACAATCATTGTCTATCCACCCTGTCAGACATATGCTTTCCCCAAATGCATGAAGGGGGCATACAACTTCTTTCTCTTCTCTAGAAACTTTTCCGCTAAAGATCTAAGAATGAATATCTGATCTACACAACCTCTTCCCTTCTTAAAACCTCCCTGTTCTCCAATTAATTCCTCTGATATTTCCCTAACTCTGTCAATAACTATCCTGCCATATACTTTTCCTATTACACTAAGAAGACAAATGCCCCTGTGATTACCACATACTTCTTTTTCCCCCTTTCCTTTGTACAGGGGAATAATTATACCTAACTTTCAATCCTCCGGGACTCTACCTTCCTCCCAAGCCAATCTGCACATCTTCCACATCCATTCTACTACTATCTCTCCCCCATGCCTCAGCATTTCACCACACACTCCAATCAGTTCCCGAGGCTTTCCCCATTTTAACTTTTTTCATAGCTTCCACAACTTTCATCCTACTAATTGCTTCCTCTCTTCTCACATCCCTCCGTCTTCCAGCCATTCCCCAGCCACTTATATTCGCATTACTTTCATTCTCAATGTTCAACAATTCTTTTACCCGCCCAGTCCCAACCGCTTTTTTGCCCAACCCACCCTCAGAACCCGACCAATTTTCAACTTGTCTTTTTTTTGGCTCAAATATTTGCTTTTGGTGAGAAACATCGAATATTGAGCAAGAAAGCGCTCACCTGAAGTGGAAAATATCCTAAACAGGTAAGGGATCCCTCACCTTAATACCAGTTTCTATGATGCCGCGCTCCATAAAAGACGCTCCCTATGCTCACTGGTAACGCGCGCGTGATTCAAGCGCAAGGGCCTGAGGTTGAATCTCGCCCAGGACAGTGATTAATTTATTCAATTTCACTTCAGTTATTACATTTGTTTTCAAATTACTGACACAGCACTATTACACAAGGTAAGCATAATTATATTGGCCCTTAAACACAACACTACTGTAACACTGGACGTCGATGTTATACCACAAATACTTATTAATGGACTACCCTCGTCACCACTTGAGGCAGCACTTGTGCAAAAGGCTGTGACTTTGATATTACAGGCTTAGACAATTTAATATTATACTTTTAGATTAATCACCACAACTGAACTGCACATTTAAGATGGGCACATAGTCTGGTGATCTGGCCGCACTTTACGATTGATTTTTAGGTTATGTTCACTAAGTAATAATACCAAGCCGAATGGGTTAATAGTTGAGGGGTGGCACGTTTGTTATATTTTAGTTACAGGAATATATATCCAGGCACATACGTTTACTCCGAGATATGCCCAATTCTATAACACACAGTATATGAGTATCACAAGAGCACTGTGGCCGATTTACCTTGAGTTACTCACTGCATTCGCGTCACAGATACGAGCACATTAATTCGTAACTTGCACTGGTTAGTCCATTGCATGGCCACCTAGCTGCACACGGAGAGGAGACGGCCAACTGCCGCCATCGCTCCAACTCCATAAAAGGAGGTATAGTGACGGCCACCTTGCCGCACTCTCTCACTCTGGGTGACAGCCACCTAGCCGCACACGGGGAGAACATGGCCAATAGCCGCCCTCGCTCTAACTCCATAAAAGGAGGGATAGTGATGGCCACCTCGCCGCGCTTACACACACCGAGTGACGGCCACCTAGCCATACACGGGGAGGAGTTGGCCACTAGCCGCCCTTGCTCTAACTCCATAAAAGGAGGGAAGGTGACGGCCACCTCGCCGCACCTAGGAGACGGCCACCCAGCTGCTCCACTAAAAGAAGGGGCACAAGAAAGTGCCCTCACACTCTCTCCCCACAGAAACTCCCTAACCCTCAAACAGCAGCTGGAGGATGCCTGGCAAGGACCCTTGGTATCGGGAGTCCTAGCCCTCTCCCTTAACCCCCAGCGACCCCAGTCCCTGTTGGACTCTGTCACACCAAGCTGCCGCAGCCCAGACCTAACGGAGGCCCAGCGATGAGACCGCACCCCTGGGACCAGTCGAGACGTCCCTAGGACCCCAGGACGAGACCTCTCCAGCCCCAAGTGACGCCCCCGGAGTAAGCGTAGGCAAGCACGCCTCCTGGCCCTGTTCTGGCCCAGCCCCTAAGCCTGGGGCCCCCCCTCTCCCCTCCTCGTACTCCTGTGGAAGGGTCCACCCTCTCCTGCACAGCCCTCTGATAACGCCCGGACGAGACTCTAAGGGTCGGCCTCCAGTCAGCAACCAGAAGTCCTGACGACCCGGGGCATCCTGACACAGGCCGCCAACAAGCCCCAGCCCTCCCCTGCCCCCAAGTCCCCTGGTTCTGTCTATCTCTGTGTGTTATAGCTATTTTCCTTTACGTAAAGTGTGTATTCACATTGTGTCAGAGTTGTAATTTGTTGGTAATATACGTGTAAGGTTGTTGCCCTGCCTTTTTATGCCGTTCCCTCGGATTGCCTTAATAAAGCCCAACTCGGTCTAGAAAAAGAACCCTGTTCCAGGCTCCGTGTATAAGGGACGAGAAGTCGCACCCTAAAACACGCAGCATAAGTGTCCTTCTCAATTATATGGATACTCCAATTAATATCATCATTCATGAATTCAGTAAGCTTTACTACTGAATCAACACTACAGATATCACTAACGCGCTTGATTTCTCACTTCCAGGGACATGAATTCTCACATATTAAATTGATATTCAAGATGATACTTTCAACATGAACCCAGCAATCCCATGGCCTCGAGTGGGCTCCTTGGGAAATGACCTTGCGATAATACCACTATAGAGTATACCCTTGGGACCAAGTTTTTTCTCTTTCTCAATTTTACCTCGGTGATCACACTCGACTAATATAATACTAAGAGAGGAACTATGTAAACGGATCGACACTTAAAATACGGAATACAACTTTCAACAGCTTCCTAGGACTATGTACACGCAGGCTTATTATTCGTTTCCAATATTCACAAAATATATATAAGAAGTTAGAGTAATTTTAGTGGACCAGCTAATTCGCATTCGGGTTACGTGAATCAGAAAAGGGGGGGAGAGGATATCTGTGTAAGCAGGCGTTAGGCAGTTAGAATGAGCCAGACGGCTTCAACACTCGTTTGGGCAGACGAAATGAAGTGGTAGTGACAAACTTCAACAACAGAAGACGTCATGAAGTGACAATGATACGAAAGGAATTGGGGGAGGGGGGGAGATATCAACAAGTCAACTTATTAATGTATGAGAGGATTTATATTATAGGAACAAAGGGGCAAAGGGGGGGAATTCCGAGTGCACAGCGACACTAATCTGCAACAACAGAAAACGTCGTGAAGTGATGCCTGTATGTACGACTCACAATCTTATATAGCCTCAGTTGTTCTAATCCTGGAGACTTGACTCCAATTTCGACTGATCGCTCTGCAACATTTAGAGTCTTTACACCTCCTACCAATGGATATGAAAAATCTATTTACACTCGAGCTGCATGGATTGACTTACAATGCTTAAAATTTTGTGACGTGTATGGGATTTATAATTATCCTGAAATCCAAACGAATGAGTATTTGAACAACTTGTATCCATGTGTCGCAGTTGCTGTGTTACGTGACTTTGTGAGTCAAGGACAAAACTGCAAGTTTCGCAATTACTAATGACAATTGTCAAAAATTAAAATTTAGATAAGCATTAATTTACTACTACATAGTACAAAAAGGAGATATCATTAACATTAACTTACAAATTTCGAATTCAAAGTACGAAGATAGAGTTTCGCGATTGTTAACTCTTGCTAAAATTTCGCTGCCCCACGGACCAGCGGGAAAGCGACTGATTCACATGTATAAAGTTGATCGTATTCACATAGTTGCTCGATTTAGTTCCACTTATGATAGTGTTTCGCTCACACTATGAATAGCGATAGAGATTAAATCTGAATATGGAATTTAACGGTTGACCAAACCACTGGGTAGAGAAAATAATATCTCAGGTTCAAGGTTACCATTATGTTACACTTATTCTAACTTAGATTACCCTTATACTAACTTAAATTATACTTAAATTACCCTTAAAATTACGGCATTACACCTAGCAGGTCTCTCGCATCAGGCAGGTCTCGCTCTGGGGTCCTGGGTATGCCCCGGGGTGTCTGGGGGCCAGGCTCCTCAAACCTGGGGTTGCCGTCGGAGGGGAGCTGCGGCAACATCTGGAAGGGGGAGTCGCCATCAGGGTGACATCGCGGCAACCTCAGGCAAGGGGAGTCGCCATCAGGAGGCGTCTGCAGCAACCCTTCTGCTGGGACTTCCGTCGGGAGGGTTGCTCTGGAGGGGCAGGCTGGAGGGCAAGGACGATGAGGCTCTGGATGGGGCCTCGCCAGTAGTCCTCCAGCAGAGGGTCTCCCGGTGCTCGCCTCCTGTAGTAGGGGGAGCGTGACCTGCCCGGCCACAGGAAGAGGGGTGGGCCAGGCAAGGGACTTCCTCCTCAGGAGATGGCATAGAGACAGAGGGTGAGGAGCGGTCGGTGGTCTGCTCTGCCTCCCCCATGCGGATGGTGGCCTACTCTGCCTCCCCCGTGCGGATGGTGGCCTGCACGGCAGCTCCTCTGCCCTGGTGGACTACAGGGAAAACACGAGCTGCAGCTCGCTGTACCCTGCCTCCTAAAGGGGAAAGGGGTCCTACTGTAGGTGAGGAGCGGACGGTGGCCGGCTTTGCCTCAAGCCCAACACGGATGGTGGCCTGTGTAGTGGTGCTGCTCTTGGGGGAGACTGCAGGAGAGGGAGCAGACAGTGGCCGATTCTGACTCAACCCGACACGGACGGTGGCCCTCCAGGGGGGTGGCAACTGAGGAGCAGATGGTGGCCGGCTCTGCCTCAGACGTGATACGGACGGTGGCCTGTATCACGGCGTTGCTCGGGATTGGCACAGAAATCCCGCCCCTAACCTGGCAAGGATGACTTTCGCCGAGGTCTAGGTGGCTTTTCCTGCTCACCTGGTGCAGCGTCGGTTGAGAGCAAGAGGGGCACCGGGGACTTGGACAGGTGTGTCGGTCCTGACCGGAACCGCTCGGTGTCAATTGCGCACCCCTGTTGGTCCTTCCTAGGCTGGGGGTGTCACTGTCGTCTGCCGTGGTGAAATGCCCCACCGTATTCCTGACTACATGCATTTCAGTTACTATAGATTTGTTGATATCTGCTGAATCTTTGACCAGTTTGGGGTTGTCTTGGATTTTTTTTTTTTCACTTCCTTTCTAATGCATTTTTCTTTTACTTTTGTTTCTAAGTCTTTCTTTACATTCACTATTTCAGCATACGTAGTTTCCATATCATCTTTGTAACTTTGTATCACTTCATTCCTGGGTAATCTTCTCTTCATTATCACTGCTTTGGTCTGTCAGACTGCCTAATTATCTCTGTATCATTTCTGAACTCCATAATTCTCTCATGGTTGACAACTGTACTTGCCATTTCATTGACCTTCCTTCTAAGTACGCCCACCTCAACTGACAGCTCATCTATTGTTCTGTCTTCATTCATTCATCATCTAATCCTACGTTGCCTCACGATGAGTGTAGGAGCCCGGGGTTAGGAAAGTTGGTCCTGACATTTAACCCGAGGCATCTCGACGAAGTATGGGTACGTCGCAATGTTTTGTCACGGTGACACCCGACGACGTACCCATATATTATGCAATTGCAAGGTCAGTCATTTGCACATTTTTCAAGTTTCAAGGGTGATTTTTGGTACGAATATGTGGGAGACCTTCCTCTACCCACTATCAAGCAGGGATACTGCCTGGCCCCACCTGACCCCCCCCCACACACTCGGCAATTCACCCGTTAGCAGTGACCTGGCCAGTAAAGAAATGTCGCACCACGGTCTCTCCAATGACAAAATTCACGGTGAAAGTGATTCCTGAGGTGGAGGACAAAGAAATAAAGAAGCTAGAGGAAGAAACAAACAGAAGTAATGAGGTAGTAATGACGTAAAGGAAGGTGCCTTATGTTGAAGTGTTTGGTGAGTGAACAGTGCTTATATCGCCTATATAATTGTGCGAAAACCAATACAGTCTTGTACTACACATAAATTCGTACCAAATAAATATGTAATTTAAAGTGGCTTGAATTAGTTAACCCTCCCATAGTTCGTTTTCTTTGAAGCCAAGTACCCTGAGAGAGAATGAAAAGGTAAGGGTGACTGTCACCTGTAGCAACATTTATAAGCTCAGAAGGGTCAGTTCTCTGAATTTTCGATGTTTCTCACCAAAAGCGGAGGTCTGAGCCAATTTTTTCCCCCCTCCCAAAAAATTGGTCGGGATGGGGGGGGGCAGAGGTGGAAAATCGATCGGGACGTGACAGGTTAAGATGAAAGTGACCAGCCTCACTCATCCCTGAGTGGCATTACATGAGCAACAAACCCCAACCACCCTTTGGATATAAACCTTCATCAGCCCAACCCAATTGGAGCGCTGTAAGTACCCACTAAGGGACTGACAAGGGATGCTGCCAAAGATCAAGCAGCACGGAGAACCGCCATTAGGTGACCAAGGCCGACACATGCAAGCATGTTGGAGCCTTCAAAAACTAAACAAAAAACGAAACTATACCACCAGGTGCCAAATTTGGTTATATGGTTTCCTTGTGTACGGGAAACCATCTGGCTTGCCACTCAGTGTAAAGCCACCCACAGGCAGAAGGAAGAGGAAAGAATGAAGGAAAGAAAGACAGAAGAGGGAGTGTAAAAGTCACCCGCAGACTGAAGAACGAGGAAAGAAAAACAGAAGGGGATTTTCATTTTCCTCTTTCTGCATGCACAGTTGCTTCTTAATTTCATCCAGTTCACTCTGAAATGCCTTTTCCGATTGGTTCACTGTCTCTACTAGTTTGTTATGTGTATCCATTTGAACCAGTTCCTGGTAGTAACCATCATCCTCTTTTTTACCTTTATCCCTTTTCTTAATTCCTTCCATATTCACTTCACTAAATATTGTGGTCATCTTGTGGTATAACAGAGAAAAATTCCACATACAAGTATGCATCACTTTGGTACTCGCTTGAGGTAGATTAAACAGCTGATTAAGCTTGATCAGTGCATTCCTGCACTAATTGGCTGTATTCTGTTATTTAGACATCACTTTTGCTTAAACTTGGCCTTCTATATTAGATCACCATTGTTTAACCAAGTACAGAGCTTGACTCATATATACTATTTAGTTATGGCCAGTTGTGGTCAAGGGTGGCCAGCGTGGAGCGAGGCGATATGCGTGTTGTCTCCGATGCCTCACTGTGTGTCTCTGATGCCTCAACTCGTGTGTGTGTGTGTGTGTGTGTGTGTGTATGTGTGTGATTAAGGATACCACGCTGGTTGGTGTTTCAAGCACGTCCATTCTTTTACCAAATGAAAATTCGTTAAATGAACATAATGTTCGGCCAGCTCAAGGTGGTCATTAAAACCGAAATTTGTTAACAGAGAGTTCTGTATATCGAGGGTATACCATTCACTGATGTGGCTAATAAATGTAAGATTATCAAAATGGTATCAGTAACACAGAAATACAGATTTATTTTATTGCTTTCTTTCACCACAAACAGAGCTAGTGTCTCAACTTTTAGCAGCACTGAATTTGTGATACTGCAGCACAAAATATATAACCAGAGACAAATTACTTAAGCCTGGTCATTTGGCACCCATCCTATGAAGCAGCCAGACAGTAGGTATGCTTATAATAGAAATACAAACAGCAAAGTAATATCAGAAGAACTAACTTTACTAGGAAGAGTATATGTATCACTGGCATGTGTCAAGAGATCACATCATTTGGAAAACATGACAAAACTGGCTTCTATACAGCATCCAAAATATGTCACTCCAAGAACTCCCCACCTGTGATTTTATAAAATTCACACCAGCGAGCAGTGACCAAGTTTGCCTGTTACAGCAAAAACTAAATCTTGGAATAACAGTCCAAGCACAAGATCACCATTTCTAAGGAGGTTACCAGGAACTAAATGCCTGAGTTTCTTTCACAAAATAGACTAAAGATAATTTTTTAAAATCTTTCTATTAATGAGCAATAGTCCTAACTACTGATACTTCAAGTGTTACATATAAAATAGTGACTTTACTGAAAATTATACTGCACATTTCAAATTTCAACATTATAGAAAATGTAGAGGAAGGAGCACCATAATAAACATAACTCACACACACACACATTAATCATGAGATTTCAAGGAATTTCCAAAAGCATAACTGAATTTATGGGCTGGATTTTACAGACGTGATGGGAAAAACTAAACCTGCTCAGTTACTGCCCATCATTAAATGCTGCACAGGTATGCTCCTTCCAGACTACAGCTATAACGAGCTAGAATAAAAAACAATACAATGTGCTTTATTTTAGGATTTAGTTTGATTGATTCACTGTACAAAATGAAAACTTATAAAATTGCAAGGCACATTTCTAATGAGCACTTTTTACAACACTGTATCATATCTGAGGCCACCTTTGTTAACATTAAGTATAAACAATACCTATACAAATTTGAGTAC
Organism: Birgus latro; assembly: GCA_018397915.1. NCBI lineage: Eukaryota > Metazoa > Arthropoda > Malacostraca > Decapoda > Coenobitidae > Birgus > Birgus latro. Next base: position 10,470 of record JAGKTI010014890.1, on the reverse strand, counting down.
ATGGGTACCAAGAAGGCACCAAAACAGAGAGAGAGAGAAAAAAAGCACCATTACCATTTACTAAAGTTGTATTTAATGATAACATATAAGGGCTTAGACAATGTATGCTGACTTCACAATCAATATCCTAAAGGATAAAAATAAAATGTATGACCTTGACAGAAAATGAGCAAATGCACAAAGTTTCTGTGATGAAATTGCTGTAAACATTATCCAACTATCCATCAAAACTGAGCTGCACACTAATTTCCTACAAAAGACCTACCCTAGATACAGTACAATAGCATAGCGTATAACTGTCGTGAGAAAAAGGCTATCTCAAGAGAAACAACCTTCATCCAAATCAATGTGTAGGTTTGAAAACTAGAGTAAAATAAAGGGTTTGTATAATAAGAAAGTATAGCAGTTTCCTCTTCTAACAGTAATAATTTTGCTTCAAATGACCTACTCAAGCCCATTATTCACTGTACAGTAATATGAATAAAAATCAATATGGAACAAATTATTCAGTACATGCCTTCCATTTACAAGCAATCCTCATCACAAGTCAGGGATGTTTTCTAAAATATTACAACTTTTTTCAAATCAATAGTGCCATAAATTTGGGGGAACTGGCAGGTCACCATTATATTTAAGGTCATAAAGGAACTCTTAACAGGCATTTTTTTCCCTTGCAATTTACAGTGGACTTATTAAAAAAATATATATATATATATTTATTGTATGTAAATTTTGTGCACTTCCACACAGCCCTGATGTGGCTGCTTAATGGCACATCTTTTCCTATAAATAATACGGTAACAGTTAATTCCATTACAAATCCTTCAAGATGTAGGGTCTGAGGCTAACCAACTGCAGTCCATTACATCTAAGTGTAGATTAACATCCTACTTCCTTTGACAGCATTACATGACAAAAAGCCTCTTGGGGATCAAACCTATGGAAGGTTATCACTCCAACTGCTGCTTTCTAACCACTAGACCACCAGGTACATATAATTCACAGGCGTATTTTTCATAAAGTTGCTTAAACTCGCCACAAAAACCTATACTGCACCTCTGAAACTATAAATTAATCATAACTTAATGAAAAAATAAAGAATTATAATACAGTGCTGTCCCTATCTGTGACATATGATATGACTTATTAGAAATTAGTATATGAAATAGAAACATTTGATATGTATAATGCATTTCATATTAAATGCAAACTCCTCATGTAATATTCTGTCCTTATCTGTCAACAAACTGAGCCTTCTGAGAATGTATAACATCCTAACTAAGGGAACTCAGAGAAAGTTAAGAATTGGAATTAAATCATGATGCTTATGTGCAATATGAAATAAAGAAGGTACAAAATACAATATGTATACAATACAAGTATCTGTCCAAGAACATTATATATTACATAAGTGAGAATAAGGAACAACAAACTTCAGCAAATTTTCTCATTAATCTTAATTTATTTACACTCTTCCTCTCTCTCTGCTGTTCCTTGCCAATGTGAATCCTAGCTCTTCTGTTCCATTTTATATCTAGCTCCTTTTCACTCTTGTTTTCTCTTCATTACAACATTACATTCCTCTTTCCTGTTCCATAACAGAGCAGTCTACTCTGTAACAAACACAAGAGGAAGCAACTGTACTGATAACTGATCAGTGAACCTGTTCTCTGCTGCCAAGGAGAGACTCCTTCAGAACAGTAACAACATAGCTGAAATGTAGTGTCGTGTTCAATTACATTGTTCATATGACATTTCTTTTAGTTATTCATGAATTTAAACAGCACCGTAACTTACCCCTGTGGTACTTAAACCTAAGTCAAGAACACTGGTACAAGACAATACATTGCAAACAACACGCACTTACTAGTGCAGTATAACAGCAGTATTTCTAACATACATCATCTTGTCATTTTCATACTTAAATGTATACTCATGCATGAATCGTCCAAGAATGAGAACAGTATCATACAATATAAAACATCAAATATAAGTTGGCCTTCAAAATAAAATAGTAACACAATTAATGAGACTGTAAGAAAATTTCAATAACAGTACGGACAAATGCATGTCCCAGTATCATTGACTGTTATCAGTTAGAAACAAATGAGACCTAAATGAATGCATAAATATTTTTCAAAGCTTTAAGGTTTTTATGTGATGTTTCAGGAAATTTATTTCACAGACTCAGAGCTTCCAAATATTCAGTATGCCATAAAAAATGTACTAACAGAGAAAAACTTGACTTACTCATACCTTATCATTAATACAGCACTATTAAACATATTTTTTGTCACAAATGTGCTGTAGTACACATTAAGGAAAAAAAACACACAATCTAAAACCCTCACACAAATGTAGAGACTGTCATTAACTGCCAACTAGCATGGGTTTGCGTTCAAGTGTAGACACTGAGTTCTCAAGCTCTTTGGCGAATTCTTTAAGGAACTCTCCATACACAGTGGGTTCCATGTTGCGGCCCAAGTGGTAGATCAGGAACCAGTCTCCCAGGTTGCACTTCTTGGCAATCAAATCCAAGTTTGGTCGACCTGCCCATCGCCCACGAGCCTGAGGATCACGAGGTACTTAAAATTTGGTTTAGTTTTTAATGATCTGTAGTTTGGTTATTTTCTTATTAATAAAAACAGCCTCCAAGGTATAGGGGCCCAAGGCTAGGCTAGAGATACATGACCAATTATTTATTTAATTTTCTTCTGTGGCATTACATAATTAAAAACCTCCAATAACCCTGGTCTACTGGGAATCAAACCTATGCACATGCTAAGGCTGCCATTTTGACTGGCGTGTTCTTACCACTACACCATTATAATTATAAATCTGTAGATATGATATTCATTCTCTATACATGTATATTAAAATCATCCCTCTTGGGCAGAAACCTGTCACAAGTACACAGAATCAAATCTAAGCAGACTCAAATTTCTTTGGGGATTGAGAACGAATATACTTTGCTGTACTTACATTCCCTGTGCTGTAAAAGGTAATTTAAAAGGACAGGGTTGTCGGGCTGACAATAAGGTTACCTATATATTTTACTCAGCCCAAAGCTGCCATATTCATTTACTTCTTGCTACCTCCTCAGGATCTTACCTTTTGAAAGGCCTCTTGCATGAACAAGATTACTGAAGAATATATCAAACTCTTAAGTTAGAAAAATCTCTCCTAAACTGGGTGGTCCTCTATAGGTAATAAAAAAAAGTCGCTGTTTTGAAGTATGATCTTCCATTTCCTCAAAAAGGGATATGGCGGACTGCAGCTGGGCAACTTCACCCTGTAATTACCTCTGCCAAGGAAGTTCCGTTTTCACCCCTGTCTGTATGTTTATTTGTTTGTTGGTCTGTGAGCAAAATAGGGTATATCCTCGTATTTTGCCGCATTTTACTTCAATGCCTCGTCTTTCGCGCTAGAAAAAAGTTTCCGAGTTGTTTCACATTTTGCCAGTTTCCCTGCACTTCGACGCTCCCAGCTGGCAGCCGACACTCTGAAATCTCCATTCTAGGAGATTTCAATGTTCACCACCAACTTTGGCTCTCCTCCCCTTTCACTGATCCACCTGGTGAACAAGCCTACATCTTCTCTATCCTTAATAATCTAGAGCAGCTTGTACAGCGCCTTACCCCGTATCCCTGACTGCCTTGTAGAGAGTTCCAACATATTTGACCTCTTCCTAACAACTAATCCTTCTGCTTACACTGTTAATCTTTTCTCTCCATTAGGCTCCTCCGATCATAATCTTATTACCTTAACCTGTCCTATCGCTCCGGTACAGCCTGTGGACCCTCCAAAGAAACACCATCTGTGGCACTTTGGAGCTGCAGATTGGGAAGCCCTCTGGCTGTACTTCTTTGATTTTCCTTGGAATGATTATTGCTTCCATGGCTGAGTGCCATCTGAGTGTGCCTTGCGCATTATGGAGGTTATTCTCTCGGGCATGGAAGCATACATTCCTTTCTCATATCCTCTGACTAATGCAAGAAAGCCTTGGTTTAATCACGCTTGTTCTAATGCTGTCCGCAACAAGGAGAGGACCTATAAGAGGTACCGGAGCCAACCCACCCCTGAATCACATATATTTTATATTTCTACCCGGAATTGTGCTAAGTCTGTTCTTCGCTCTGCTAAAAATAATTTCATCCATGCTAAATGTTCTCAACTCTCCAACTCGAATTCTTCTCGCTCCTTCTGGCACCTTGCCAAAAACCTTTCATCATCCTTCCCTCCTCTTTTCTACTCTGATGGCTCTGTAGCTATTTCTTCTACTGATAAAGCAGATCTCTTCGCTCAGACTTTTTCCTCCAATTCCACCTTAGACGATTCCGGTGCTGTTCCTCCATCACTTCCCCCGTCTGACTTCCTCATGACTGACATTAAAATTTCTTCAGCTGATGTATTTTCTGCCATCACTGGCCTCAATACTAACAAGGTATATGGGCCTGATGGAGTCCCTCCTGTTGTCCTCAAGAACTGTGCCTCTGTGCTTACACCCTGCCTAAGTAAACTCTTCCGCCTTTGTCTATCAACTTGCACCTTTCCTTCTTGCTGGAAGTTTGCTCTCATTCAGCCAGTCCCAAAGAAGGGTGACCATTCCCAACCCTCTAACTATCGTCCAACTGCTTTAACATCCTCTGTCTCAAAAGTTTTCAAGTCAATTCTTAACAAAAATCGTAAAGCATCTTTCCTGTCACAACCTTCTTTCTGATCGTCAGTATGGGTTCCGTCAGGGACGCTCCACTGGCGATCTTCTCACCTACCTTTCAGACTCCTGGTCATCCTCCTTTTGGGACTTTGGCAAAAGCTTTGTCATTGAACTTGACATCTCAAAGGCTTTCAGTCGAGTGTGGCATAAATCTTTAATTTCCCAACAGCCCTCCTATGGTTTCTATCCTTCCATCTGTGTCTTCATCTCTAGCTTCCTTTCTGGTCGTTCTGTAGCTGCTGTTTTAGACGGCCATCGTTCTTCTCCCAGATCTATCAACAGTGGTGTTCCTCAGGGCTCTGTCCTATCACCACCTCTCTTCTTATTCATCAATGACCTTCTAAGCTGTACATCTAACCCTATCCACTCATATGCTTATGATTCCACCCTTCACCTTTCCATTCGGTTTCCACAACGTCTATCTCAACAGTTACTTCAACAAAAAAGGGATGAGGCTATGGCACACCTAATGTCTGACTTGGCTCGTATCTCTATCTATCTATTGCAAGAAGCCTCAATCCCGAACGGGGTGGCCACAAACAAATCGCCTCCACGTCACTCTGTCCCCTGCCATTTCACTACCACGCTCCCAACTCACACCCCCCTCTCTCATATACCTCTCCACTCCATCCCTCCATCTCATCCTTGGCCTCCCCCTCCCTCTCTCCCCCTCCACCTCACTCACATACACTCTCATCAGTCTTTCACTCTCCATCCTCTCCACATGCCCAAACCACCTTAACGTGTTTCTCCTAACGCTTCCCATCACATCCTCAACCACACCACAACGCTCCTTCACTTCCTCATTTGTTTGTCTGTCTCTTCATGTGACTCCACATGCTCCTCTCAAATAACTCATTTCCACTGCTCTCACTCTTGATTTCTGTCCTTCCAACAGGGTCCAAGCTTCACTACCATATGTCAGAGTTGGTATCACAATACTGTCATGTAATAACTTTTTCACTTCCATACTCACCTCCCTGTTTCTTATCACTGCTTTCAACGAACCAGCAACCTTCCTTCCCTGCTGTACTCTTTCGAGCACTTCACCCTCCAGACTTCCATCCTTACTCATCACACTACCCAAGTACTTAAATTCACTCACATTCTCCATATCCTTCCCATCCAATCTCACTGTACACTCACTGGCTTCACTTCTCTCGAAGACCATCACTTTACTCGTCCCCACATTCACCTTTAGATTCCGTTTCTTACACACTCTCCCAAACTCATCTACCAAGCCTTGCAGCTCCCCTTCGTCTTCACTCAACAACACAGTATCATCTGCAAACAACAGTACAGGGAGTTTCCAAACACTGCCCTCTCTCACTAGGGCCGCTCCAACATCCACTGCCTGACCTTGTATCTCTTTAATAACCCCATCCATATACAGATTGAACAACCATGGAGACATGACACATCCTTGTTTCAATCCAACCTTCAAATGGAAAGATTCACTCAGTTTGCCATCCACACGCACTGCAGCCTTAGCACCCTCATACATACTCTTCACTGCCTTCAACAACTTCCCATCCACTCCATATATTCTTAATACCTTCCACAAACCTTGTCTATCCACCCTGTCATATGCTTTCTCCAGATCCATGAAGGCTGCATACAACTTCTTGCCCTTCTCTAGAAACTTTTCCACTAAGGATCTAAGAATGAATATCTGGTCTACACAACCTCTTCCCTTCCTAAAACCTCCTTGTTCTTCTCCAACTAATTCCTCAGTAATTTCCCTAACTCTGTCAATAAGTATCCTACCATATATTTTTCCTATTACACTGAGAAGGCAAATGCCCCTATGATTACCACACACTGCTTTTTCCCCTTTTCCTTTGTACAGAGGAATAATTATACCTGACTTCCAATCCTCCGGGACTCTACCCTCCTCCCAAGCCAATCTGCACACCTTCCACATCCATTCTATTACTATCTCTCCCCCATGCTTCAGCATTTCACCACACACTNTCACTGGCTTCACTTCTCTCGAAGACCATCACTTTACTCTTCCCCACATTCACCTTTAGATTCCGTTTCTTACACACTCTCCCAAACTCATCTACCAAGCCTTGCAGCTCCCCTTCGTCTTCACTCAACAACACAGTATCATCTGCAAACAACAGTACAGGGAGTTTCCAAACACTGCCCTCTCTCACTAGGGCCGCTCCAACATCCACTGCCTGACCTTGTATCTCTTTAATAACCCCATCCATATACAGATTGAACAACCATGGAGACATGACACATCCTTGTTTCAATCCAACCTTCAAATGGAAAGATTCACTCAGTTTGCCATCCACACGCACTGCAGCCTTAGCACCCTCATACATACTCGTCACTGCCTTCAACAACTTCCCATCCACTCCATATATTCTTAATACCTTCCACAAACCTTGTCTATCCACCTTGTCATATGCTTTCTCCAGATCCATGAAGGCTGCATACAACCTCTTGCCCTTCTCTAGAAACTTTTCCACTAAGGATCTAAGAATGAATATCTGGTCTACACAACCTCTTCCCTTCCTAAAACCTCCTTGCTCTTCTCCAAATAATTCCTCAGTAATTTCTCTAACTCTGTCAATAAGTATCCTACCATATACTTTTCCTATTACATTGAGAAGGCAAATGTCCCTATGATTACCACACACTGCTCGTATCTCTGACTGGGGTAAAAATCATCTTGTTTTTAATGCATCAAAGACTCAGTTCTTACACTTAACAACCCGACAAAATCTTCCTCAGGATTACCCACTAACGTTTAATAATGTCCAGCTCAGTCCAGCATCATCCTTGAACATGCATGGGGTTTCATTCTCTCGGGATTTATCTTGGAAAGAACATATTACATCTCTTGTGAAATCTGCTTCCAAGAGATTGGGTGTGCTAAGCTGACTCCAAATTTTCTTTACCCCTGCACAGTTGTTGACCCTGTACACGGGTTTTATCCGCCCCTGTATGGAGTACAACTCTCATGTGTGGGGAGGTGCCCCACATGCAGCTCTTCTCAATAGGGTGGAGTCAAAGGCTTTTTGTCTCATTAACTCTCCTCCTCTTACTAATTCCCTTCAACCTTTGTCTCTTCGACGCACTGTTGCATCTTTATCTCTCTTCTATCGCTACTTCAACGGTCACTGTTCCTCTGAACTGTCTGCTTGCATCCCTCCACCTCTACGATGGGCACGTAGTACCCGTCTAGCAACAAACTCTCATCCCTTTTCTGTCCAACTCTCTAATGCAAGAGTTAACTGTTACTCCCAGTCCTTCATTTATGAAACTGGTCAACTCTGGAACTGCCTTCCTCTGTCTGTATTCCCTACTTCCTATGATCTCCAGTCTTTTCAAATGCATTGTGTCCAAGCATCTCGAAATGAATGGATCTTGAATTTGGCTCTCTTTTGTATTGTTTTTGTTTTTTCTTGTAAGGAAGAGTATGCGGGCCCATGGCCTTTGGTTACTTCTTCCTTGTAAAAAAAAAAACATACCGTTGCTCATTTCTCACCTAGTAACTACCCCATCCACCCTCAACACACCGGTTTTGGAACATTTTGTCGTCATTAATGAAGACAGCTATGGGTGACGCTAGAATATAATTCAAAGGCAACTACAGTGAGGAAGAAACAAGTTAATTATTGACTAAAGGTGCAACTAATAAATACGTAATATTCAAAGCCTACGCTACTGAACACAGACTATGGATACCCCTAAAATATAGTTATTAAAGTATTAATTAATTAATAAGTATGCAGTATTTATAGAATGACGGGAAATCGTCCTGACATGGAATCGTCCATGTTTTGACGAGGAAATGTCTGACGGTGAATTGTCTCGGAACCAACACACCTTCACCTGCCACTCAAGCCAGTCTTTACTTTATTTCTGGTAAGAATTTTTGGTGTTGCAGCTCTTTATAACAGTTTTGTCTTTTCAAGTACATGTTTATTGTGTTATGCTGTTTTAGCACTAGTGAACACTCTTCATTTAATTTTGGGTAGGGCCTGTTTGGTGTTATAGTACTTTCTGATAGAGTGAGTACATGCCCCACCGTAACGCTCGTCTATTTTTCCCATTGATTCTTTACTTCACACTTCGACGTTTCATGTTTTGCGAGGTTTTGGGGGAACATCCAACCCGCGAAAAATGAGGAAATACAGTACACAAAAACTACAGGGCGGATTTCCATTAAACTTGGTAGAAAAATGGGCCTTGGCCCAGAATAGACTCCATTAAATTTTGGTGCGGATCCAGGAATTTTTTTTCACTTTCTTTAACATTGTGAGATAGGCCCCCCCCCCCCCCCTTTTTTTTTTTTCCAGTGAATATTGCATGGACCTTGATGAAAAAAATCAGGCATATTTAGGATGCTGGTATCTACGAATGTGTACAGTTTGGCGTTGATCCATATAAAATTCCAAAATCTAGCAGATTTAAATATGCTTCTATAGGGGGGTTGTCTTTTTCCAGCTGCATGTTGTAAGGGAGGTGAATGCAAGAGTGTTAGATGGAGGACTGAGTCTGGTGAATGATGGTAGAGAGTGGAATCTGAAGCAGCTGCTGTTTGCAGATGATACTGCACTGGTGGCTGATTCAGAGGAGAGATTGAGACAGTTGGTAGAGGAGTTTGGAAGGGTGTGTGAAAGGAGGAAACTGAAAAATGAGAATAAGAGTAAAGTGATGAAGTGTACGAGGTTGACAGATGGTAGGAGGATGAATATAGTTTTGAATGGTGAGTTGCTTGAGGAGGTTGAGTGTTTTAAGTATTTAGGGTCACATGTTGCTACGGATGGAAGAATAGATGCAGAAGTGAAGTTTAGAATGAATGAAGTTGGAAAGGTGCTGGGAGGAATGAAAAAAGTGTTTGGATGTTGTTCACTCAGAATGGATGTAAAGAGAAGGCTGTATGAGGGTGTTGTGGTACCGACTGCATTATATGGGGCTGAAACATGGAATATGGGTGTAGCAGAGAGGAAAAGTTTGAATGTAATGGAGATGAGGTGTCTGAGGAGTATGTGTGGAGTGACGTGTATGGATCGAGTGAGGAATGAAGAAGTGCGAAGGAGAACTGGAATTGTTCGGGAGATGGCTGATCGAGTTGAACAGAGGGTGTTGCGATGGTTTGGGCATATGGAGAGAATGGATAATGAGTGATTGGTGAAAAAGATAACTAGATCTGATGTGAGAGGTGTAAGGCTGAGGGGAAGACCACGAATAGGATGGATGGACAGTGTGAGGAGAGCGTTGGATGCGAGAGGGTTGTCTGTTGAGCAAGGAAGAGTGGCTGTGCGTGATAGAAATGAATGGAGAGAAATTGTGAATGAATAAATGATGACGCAGCCCTGAGGGGATATTCTCCTGCTTTTTGTCTGATCAGCTGATCAGGTCAGGTGCAGGTAAGGGGCTGGATCCATTATGATGTGGCAGGGGTAAACCAGCTTTGCTGTCAGGCCCTGCTGCGGATGTCACTGACTGCACTGTGTAGTTGACCCTCGTGCGGTGAGGATCTGTCCCTTCTCCCCTTTGGGGCTAAGATGCGAATGAATGTGTATGAGTGGATGAGTAAATTGGTAGTGTGTTGACCTGTCTCGGCTACCTCCCTTTTCTTGGGGGAAGCAGCCTAGGTATATAGATAGATAGACAGATGTTGGGCCTTGGCAGAGGTATGCACTCTAATGAGTATCATTCTACTTTACCATGTTTACATTTAGATACAAGTCTGAAGGCCACACCACAAACAATCTTTCCTCAGTACA
>JAGKTI010014889.1:0-21137 GCA_018397915.1 Birgus latro | reverse complement strand
GGGCTGTGTGTGTGAGAGAGAGAGAGAGAGAGAGAGAGAGAGAGAGAGAGAGAGAGAGAGAGAGAGAGAGAGAGAGAGAGAGAGAGATTAAACCTATCTCACTGTTTACAGGGAGACAGAAAACAAATCTTTCCAGGCTCCACGTCGCTACGCAGGAAATATGTTTTTCTCAGGCTGATGCTCCCGTTTTGGATAGAGTAGTTGTATGTCACAGGACGAAGCAAACGACGTCACGCCATCACTACGCCTCCGCCTGTTGTCCAAGGTTATTCTCTATATTAACCTAATTTTTCCTTCGTCAAGAATGCCGAGCTGAAGGAAGAAATGCACGCCTGAATAGTGTATATCAATAACCAAGAATTACTATGGAAAAATTGTCCAGCAAAGGTACTGTCTTATACAACTATATGGCTATGCGAAATATAGAAAAATTACGAAAATCTGGGACAAGCTGATGTGAAATAACTACTGAATTTTCCGTTAAGCGACGAACACATTACGATAACGATGAACTGTTGGCGTAGATCGAGTACTCAGTTTTTTGTCACTTCATTATTCACTCAAAAATGACTTACATATTTGGTAGGCGAATGAGTGAAGGTAACACTATTAGCAAAAAATCCTATACGCACACACCTGAAGTTTAGCAGAGGTTATCCATATGGCCCCAGCGAAGGGGTTAGTCCCAATAAAACGGTTCCCAGATAGACGATTGTTTCAAAAACGATTCCTAGTTAGGAGATTCCCAGTCGGACAGTTCTTTACCATCATCCTCTTATTGCCATTACTTAAATATTGTCTGACCATTTTGTGTATAATCAGTCATTATAGTAATTATAATCTCTGCCATTGCAATTATGATTTTTCCGACGTTGGTTTGTTTGTCTGTTTGTCTGTTAGCAGGATTACTTAAAAAGTTATGAACGGATTTTGATGAAAGTTTTTGGGGTGGTAGGGTATGGCCTGAGGAACAAACCACTACATTTTGGTGGTGATCCGGATCATCATCCGGATCCAGGAATTGATAAAATTATTCTTTACCATTGCGGGATTGTGGCAGTTTCAATATTTTTGTTTCTAACTCGATAAATAATGCCTTCAATGCTTGCACAAAAATTACAAGATAACACCTCCATCACATCTACCACAGATCTAAGTTTGATCTGGATCCAAGAAGCATTCCGGATCTAGTGATCCAGAATGTTCAAATATTCAGGGCTCCCTGCAAATTCGCTACCTTGGGATAACAAATAAAGCAACAGACTTGTAACTAACATTATATTGTAGCTGAAGCTCTGCTGATTCTGTATGGTGTCAACGTTTGGCGTTTCTCCAGCAGTTACTTAATTGATCCTGAAGAATGCCGCCATTAGTGAAATATTGTTTTTCCTGAATAACTTTCAAAGTAATAATGATATCAGTGTGATTCCAACTGACAGGGGTAGGTTCTCATGGTCAAGGAATCATATCATGAGGGTCGAACTATCAAGGGAATATTGCTTTTAGGTGTAATGGCATTATGGGGAAACTGGGCTGCCTTGTTTTTATATTTGTTTGTCTGACTGTTCACACTGTAACAAGTTATAGAACACATTTAGTGAAGGTTTGCGATCTCAGATTGTTGTTATTATTATTTTCATTATTTTAAAGCTGTATGAAATGTTTGTCCTAACCAGAGAATTTCTTAATATGAGCGACAGTACAATGCAGTGTTTAAGTGCTAAAGACATCATTACTTCAAACCGACATCATCATCATCATCACCATCATCATCCGGACCTCCCATTCCACCCTAGGGCAGGATGAGGAGTTGCAACGTCCAGACAGCCGACAGTATAAAAAAAATTAAACAAGTCGGTGTCTGGCTGTTGTCGTTTAAACACAGTAGGTATGCAGCTATGGCGGGTGACTTAAATGACATCAGTTAGCTCCACTCTTTCTCCAAGGCAACACATGCTTGAGGTCTCCACACTGGCAATGACACAGACTGTTACTCAGCGTCGTGGCATAATTTGTTTATTTTTTTGTGTACTATTTACTATGATTATTTGAAATGTAACCTCCAATTATTAGGCCTTAAGTCAATATCATTATCAAGATATTGGATGCTACCATATGTCAATGCAAGGAAAATATGAATACAAAAGCCATAGGTATGCGAACACATCATTTTAGAGTTTCAGCTGCATGCAACGCAACGCAAGCATTACATGTGTTAAAAATTATAGATGCTGTAGAAAAGGAAAATATGTACCCTTTTTATGACTTTTTAAATGCTTTCACAACATATTTTATTTTAAGACCATAGAAATGTTTTTAGTAAATATTTGCCGGAAGACTTCTCGAATATCTCATTTTCTCAGGCACTTGGCACATAGCCCAACATTACATTTATTGGAGTGAGTCCGAACAGTCGAAGCACAGCCAGTATTTGCAGATCTCCCTGTTTTGTTACGATCGAGGGCGAAGCATTCGCGAGTCTCTCGTCAGGCCAGACAGTTTGTCGTAAAGGCATAACACTTGTTAGGTAGATAGTCATCATTATACTCAAGGCATCCTCGGGTGTTAGGCAACATTTCAATGCTTTCGGATTTAAATGGCCTCGCTCGTACCTCGCCGACAAAGGCGTTTTACTGGTTATCGAGAACAAACTAAATAAGATAACCTTGGTTGCCATGTCTGGTATCAGTCTGTCCTGGAACACTGTTTGGTGTCCCTGCTTTCCCTTTAGAGGGTACTCCATATATCTGTAGACAGGGCAGTGATTTCTCGGTGAAACTGCAAGTATGTCAGTGAACTATTTTATGCTTTAGACAGTTGCCAAGCACTGTGAATTGCAACATCCAGCATCCACCCTTATCAGCAGAACCTTTATCAGTCAGCTCGCGAACATCAGGAGGCTCAATATATACATCATATGACTCATCTTTGTTGAAAAAGTCGAAGATCTCGCTGAATGTATGGTTCCGGAAAGCAAATACAACGTACATGTATACTCCTAGAGTGTCTGTATGGCAACATTCACTTTTCGCACATTACTTATCACATATAAACACTAAACACTTATTTGTAGTACATTACTAGACTAGATAATTGTGCACTGTAAGCCAAGAGCAATGGGTAAATTCACAACGGTACCGCAGTCAGTGACACGTTTTGTTACTGGCCATTCAGCAAGTCAGCGAAACATACAAATGCATGTAGGCTACCTTCATAGAGATGTTGTTTTACTAGCAAGTGTGGCTCAGCATATCTGTTGAGCAGGGGACAATGTACTGTACCGCACAGGATTTAGTGACAACAAATAATTTACAGTTTAGAAATAATTATGCATTTTTATTTTCATGCCGCCATATGACATTGCTAGGAGGTAATGGGATAATTATGCATTTCATCTTCCTCTCGCAAACTACATACTGAATTGTGTGTGTGTGTGTGTGTGTGTGTGTGTGTGTGTGTGTGTGTGTGTGTGTGTGTGTGTGTGTGTGTGTGTGCCTACCGAACGACTGTTACGTAGTACAAGTCAGCATACAGAATAACTCATTTCTAGCACGAATTTGAATTGATTTACTCACGCACGGAAGCTAAACTAAAGGTACAGAGAATGTAGCAGTCATCAGATTGAAGAAGTACATCCAACCCAAGGCACATCCGAACATGAAACCAGTGGACTGCAGGCTAATATGCCCTTCTTTAGTCTACCGTTTTCATTGCGGCGGATAGGGAAACAGTTCAGGGAAGTTTATATATGCAGGCAATTGATCTGCCAGGTTATATCGATGCAACCACACTAATTCGTCCCTCTCCAGCACAAGATGATGAGATATAAAGGTACATAAATGTATTGTTACGAAGAAGGATTCGTTATTATGTCGAGAACGACGCATAGACAGGCCAGGATGTTGATCGAAGAAAACTCAATGACGTGGGGTTTTATACTTGCAAACCACTGACTTTTCTCTTACACATTACCTTCACTCACTACTATTCGCTCACTGTCCATTCAGTGACTGACTGACTCACTTACTGACTCTACCTGACATCTCCGACCTTCAGTAATTAGGTCTCATGTTATGACTAACTCTGTCACCGACTCCATAACTGTCCTGCTGCCACTGACTCACTGACTGACTCACTGACTGTTCACCGACTGGCTTATTGTTCACTGACAGTTCATCACTGACTCTCTGACTCTCACTGCCTGACTGGCCCTAGCTTACTAAACTACCACTGCCACACACTAACTCTCTGCTTCCATTACTGACTAAAACTGAACTCACAAAACTCTTTGACTGGCTGTTGATCACACACTCACTCCATCCGTTACTCTCTGGCTATCTGCTAGCAAGTGGGATGAGTCCCTTCAACTGCCCCCCTCCCCCCCCTTAAACTGTACTACTAGCGCAGTCCAGAATATTCAAGGGCCTATGAGAGAACTCACATTTTCTCACACAATAATGTACTTAGATTATTAATATACAGTAACAATAATGACAAGAACTAATTCCTAAGGAAAGAAAGAAAATCAGACATGTCAACTATTTCAAGAATGTTCCTTACATCTCCAGACTTAAGGCATTAACCTAATCCTATGGCATAACACTTAATTTCTTGAATGCTCCTCACATCCCCAGATATAAACACTAACCTAATCCTACAGCATAACACTTAATTTCTTCAGTGTTCTTCACATCTCCGGATATAAAACATTAACCTAATCCTACCGGCACAACACTGTCCCTCCCTCAAAACTGTCATCTCTAATACAACCACCTAATCCTACCTATTTACAAGTATATACAGCATAAACTTTCAGACTAGTGAGCCATCGTCATCTCCTCTGCTGACTAGGCCCCACGGCGTGAAGACCTGGATCGCCAGTGCTGTCAATTCCGTCATTCTCCTGGGCCCTCCTTTCATCTCCGGTGTCCAACAGGTCCTTAGTTCAACCTCAAGGTCACTTCCCAGGCACATGTTAATCCCTGTGTGCACATCACCAACAGCCCCCTCAGCTCCTCCATTGGTGGCTTTTCCAGATACTGGGCACTACTGCCAGAGTGGTCCGATCATTCTTCCTGGAGCTTATCCGCACTCCGCTTGCGTGCAGTGGTTGGTGGCTTATGACCTACTTCTTGGCAAACCTCACAACTGTGCCCTGATGTATCTTTTTAGGACGAAGTGGAAATGAAAGTTTTCAGTGACAATCGGTACATCTTCTACCAAAGGGAAACCTAAGGTCTTGTCCACCAACACTGCCCCATTTATCATGCCGTGGATCATGTACACCAGTCAGAGGGCAGTGTGCAGCGTGTTATAGATCTTGCAGAACAAAAACTCTGGCTCAGGGAAGGTAACTGTAATCCATCTGGTCGTCACTAGTAGACTTCCATACTCCATGGCCCTCAGCAGAACACTCCTTCCTCCTACAGTAGGTGCATTTGCATTGAATGGAAGTCAAGCAGGCAGTTGCGGGACACCAAGCAGTCCTAACTCAAGAAGCATGGATATCTGATGTTGGCAACACTTGGCCAGGGTCTTTTCCTTTCCTCCCTGCCGCATTCCGACACCCACCAGCACAGTGCCCTGCAACTCCCCACAGCCACTACAGCCTCTGGAGGCTTATTACCTACCACTTCCAGCTTTCTCTCTGATCCTGTGTCCAGTGACCATTGAGCATGCTACTCCATCAGTCACACCATCCCCTTACGTGTACCTGTCACTGGCACCTAACTGGTATGTTGAGTGCTGACCCTCGACCAAGCAATATTCAAGGACTTCAACCCTGTTACTTATTTCCTGTATTTCACTTCTCACATTATCCTCCACTATAACTTCCCTCACTTCTCTTACGGTCTCATATTCTCTCTACCTTGCTGTGTGCTACTTGTTGTTGTTGCTTCAGTTTCCTGGTCCTATCCTGCAACTCTTCACATAGCTCCAAAGCTCCTGTCTCTGCCCAATTAGCTGTTTTCTTAGTGTTGTTGTTCTTAGTTTCTTTTTCCTCCTCTTGAAATTTCTTTTGTTCTTCTTGATTTGCTCCTAAAACCACAAGCATATTGTTTTGTCCTTCATGAAATTTTTGTCTATCATGATATTGCTTTCATTCTTCTTGCACTTCTCTCAACACTGCTGTGTTCTAGACAGTGAGTGTATATCTGCCAGAGATACTGTATGTCTGCCATATTGGCGGACCACCACTGCACCTCCATCTCACAAAATGTATCCACTCCTGACACCAATTGTTACACCATACGTTCATTGATACATCGAGAACAATGCATAGACAGGCCAGGATGTTAAGCAAAGGTTACTCAACAATTTAGGGTTTTATTCCTTCTAGGCACAGCTGTGGTACTCTCATGACACCTCCTTCCTGCATTCACTAATACTCACTCACTATTTGTTCACTGACTGACAGACTCACTGACTCTCTGCATGACTACCCCATTCTTTACTGATTAGCTCTCACTGTCTGACTCTCAAACATTGTCACTGACTGAATCACTGTCCATCTGCCACTGACTCACTAGCTAACTCACTGATTGTTCACTGATTGTCTCACTGTCCACAGACAGTTCATTACTGGCTGACTCCCACTGCCTGAATGGTTCTCACTAAACTTCCACTGCCATGGACGAACCAACTCTACAGGTTACTGACTAAAACTGAACACAAAAAACTCTCTGACTGGCCACCACACACTCCCTTACTCATCTGTTACACTCTGGCTGACTGCCAGCAAGTGGGATGGGGGTCCCCTTAAATACCCACACTGTATTACCAGCGCAGCCCACAATAGTCTAGAGCCTATGAGAGAACTCAGATTTTCTCACACAATAATGCACTTAATTTAAAAATACATAGTTACAATAATGACATGAAGTAATTCCTAAGGTAAGAGAGAAAGAAAATCAAACGGACCTGTTGACTGCTTCTAGAATGTTCCTCATATATCCAGATATAAAACATTAACCTAATCCTACAACATAACACTTAATTTTTAGGATGTTTCTCACATCTCCAGATATAAGCACTATCCTAAGTCTACAGCATAACACTTAAAATCTGGAATATTCCCCACATCTCAAGATAAAAAACACTAACCTATCGTAACAGCACAATATCAATAGGTGCAAAGACACAGATACTCTTCATAGCGTATAGCCTATGCATTAATTTCACTGAACTATTTGTGTCTATGCCTATGAGACCTGTACGGTTTTATTGTTTTAGAATATATTTTGGGGGGATAATACCTGTTTTTTTTTTTTCTCCTGTCCACACATTCAATAGGTCGTTTTGTAACCTTTTACTTCCAAGAATTAGTTCTGCTTCCATACCCATTATTAGCAACATGAATCCCTGTACTTATTCTTATTACACCGTTGATGCCGTTAAACAACTGCAGTCAATTTTGAGATTTTTCTAACTGGTGGAATTTGATATAGCCTTTATTAACCCCTTCACTACTTGGCGGCTCTTCTTAAAATCAACATAATGGTTTGGCAATAGCAAAAACAAAATAAATAATGCCACTGGGCTGAAGTGGTTAACATACCCAACAATAGCGCTAAGAGACACTACGGAAACAATAAAAAAAAAAAATAGTTTTCTTAATTATTAAATGGACATACGAGTTAAAGAATACTGTATAGATTTATGATATGTAAAATTTGCATTGCAGAATATCACTGTGATGAAAATGAACACTTAGTCATTGGTTATGCTGCTTTTATGTAAAACTGTACTTTTTTCACCTAAAGCTTGGCTCAGATTTTCGTTATCTGGTGGATTATTTTAGGTGGCACAGAGGCAGAAAAAGACAATGCAACGATTCTATACCGTTTCAAAATAGCATTTCTTCGTGACTAGCAGTATATAGTAATGTTAATATGTTGCCTCAAGTCAGCGGTGAAGATAGGAAGATGATAATTTTACGCCAAATCAAAGTAATGGGAGAATAAAATGATGATGTGAGTACTGCCAACGACGTATAGCAGTTAATCCTTTCACTGCACTGAACTCGCTGGGGTCTCTTCATCACTGGAATCTGATGACGTCTTTTTGTGGCTTATATTTTTCTGCTGCTAGATGACTTTAGTTTGTGCAGAAAAGACTACATTAACGTCCTCATCTTTAAAGTGTCTCTCCAAAAGAAAATCACCTGTAGACAGCAAGACTAAACGAAATACATCATAGGACTGAATGGGTTAATAGACTATCGGCAGACGATTTTGTTCAGGCAAGGAACATTCTGGCATCAAAGGAAACATCGGTGAATTTGAGACGGTAGGGATGCGGGTTCGATACCAGCTGTTGTAGGGAAGAGATTAGATGAGTGAGCCCGAGTATGAATGAATGAATGAAGATGCGACATGGCGGCGCAACAGCAGAGGTCATATGCCGCCGAATACAAACAATAAAAGAAAATCAATATATATAATAATAAAAATAAAAAGCAAAGGGAAAATCGATCCTTAAAACAAACCGGCTATATATAAGAGACATAATAAAATACAAAGAAAAACGATGCTTAAAACAAACCAACAGTATAAAAGCGACCAAAACTAAAAAACTAAAAATATAATGGAAAGATAAGGGTTAAAACTAGTACATTATCATTAAAACACAAGCTAAAATATGGTAAAGCTCTATAGCTTGCGGAGAAGGCCAGAAAGCAACACAAAGGAGAAAGTACTTCCCCCCATAACACAAGCCTCTTCCCCAAGCACTGAGGAGAGAAGGTACGAACCGTTGATGCCTCGGCATCTAGAAAGGTACCGCTGACGAAGGTCCCCAAGACTGGGGCACTCGACAAGGAGATGCCGCACAGTCAAAGGAACCAGACAGTCATCACAATAGGAAGGGGGCGCCCTCTCCATCAAAAAACCATGAGTCAGCCTAGTGTGGCCAATCCGAAGGCGAGTCAGAGCTGTTTCCCACTGTCGGGACAGTCCCACATATCCCCCATCACCCAGGTTCCGACGAATGCTGCGGAGTTTGTTCGCCCCTGCTGCATCCCACCTCCTCTGCCAGCAGGAACGGACAGCCCCCACAGTGGCCGCACACAAATCCTCGGATGGGACACGGCAACTTGGAGAGGAAGGACGAGAGGCAGCAGCTCTAGCCAGAGAGTCAGCTCGCTCATTGCCCACGACCCCTACATGTGCAGGAACCCAACACAGTTGTACAGAGTATCCTCGCCTGAATAATAAGAAGAGCCATTCCAAGACAGCTAAAACTAGGGGATGTGACAGGAAGCCATGAGACAAGGCTTGTAAGGCACTGGCTGAGTCGATAAAAATGGTAAAAGAAGCTGGAGGAAAGCTAAAAATCATTTCAACCGCAACTAATATGGCAGTAAGTTCAGCAGTAAAAACAGATGTAGAAGGAGGGAGACTCCCACCACGGCTAAAATCACGAAAAATTACACCAAAGCCTGTCCCTGCTCGGAATTTAGAGCCATCCGTATATACAGGGACTGAGTCACTGTGTATAGAGGCATGTTCCAAAAAATAAGACAAAGCTGCCTGTGAGGAAACAGATGCTTTCCTCTCGAGGAAGTAATCACATGGTTACACTTCTGGGAGAAGCCAGGGAGCCACTCGGGGGATACGCATAGGCCAAACAGGGGAGGACTGGACACCTAACTCCCCCATGGCAACCTTCGCTCTGTACCCAAACGGGTGTGGATAGCGGGGATGGGTGTTATAAAAGGGGAAAAGAGCGACCTCAGAGGCAGCCTGACAACTCAATGAGCTCGGAAGACGGTGAAGGCGGTGCCAACACTGCACCACCAGTGACTGTCGGCGGAGATCCAGTGGTGGTTCGTTTGCATCAACCAACAGACTTTCTATAGAGGAAGACCGGAAAGCCCCAGTTGACAGACGAATCCCAGCGTGATGAACCGAATGTAGTGGTCTCAACCGGGCCTCAGTAGCAGAAGAATATACCACACACCCATAGTCCAATTTGCTCCTCACTAAGGCGCGGTAAAGTCGGAGCAGACTGGTCCTGTCCGCGCCCCAAGACAAGTGAGATAGGGTTCGTAGAAGGGACAAGGCACGGAAGCATGATAGTCGTAATGAACGGATATGAGGTACCCACGTCAGTCTCCTGTCGAAAATGAGCCCAAGAAACTTTGTCTCATCCACACATCGCACCCTCTGGCTATATAACCGGAGGTCTGGGTCAGGGTGAACACCTCCCAAACGGCAGAAATGTAAGGCCACAGTCTTTGTTGGGGAGAAACGGAAGCCGTGCATGGTGGCCCACCCAGAGACCCTATCTATAGCGAGCTGCATGCGACGTTCAGCCACGGACATTCGGGAAGCTGCATACCATAAAGCCAAATCATCAACATACAGTGAGGCAGACACTCCTTCTGGGATAGAGGACACAATACCGTCCAATGCTACTACAAAAAGGGTCACACTGAGGACACTTCCTTGAGGCACCCCTTCCTCCTGATGGTATGAAGGAGACAGGGTGCCACCAACCCTAACCCTGAATGTATGGTCACGCAGAAAATTTAGTATAAATAGGGGAAGCCGGCCTCGTAAACCATAAGAATGGAGTTGCTGGAGTATACCAAACCGCTATGTAGTTTCGTACGCTTTCTCAAGATCAAAGAAAACGCACACCAGATGTTGCCGTCTAGCAAAGGCATCACATGCTGCAGTCTCAAGGCGAACAAGTGCATCAGTTGGTGAGCGACATTTTCTAAACCCAAACTGACATTGAGAGAGACATTCATTCCTTTCTAGGAAATACATTAGGCGTGTGTTGACCATTTTCTCAAATAGTTTGCACAAGCAGGATGTTAAGGCGATTGGTCGATACTCCAAGGGACTGTTGCCTGTCTTCCCTGGCTTCTGAAACGGTAGAAAAGACAAAGCATCCTTATCCAGGTGTCGGAGCATCGCGTTAGGAATATCATCCGGCCCTGGGGAGGTGTCATGACAGAGGGAAAGGGCAGACTGGAGTTCGCAAAAAGAGAATGGGAGGTTGTAGGACTCCACCCTCCCTGAACGGAAGTCCAACACCCTTGCCTCTTCTATCTCCCGTCGTCTGGCAAAAATTGGTGAGGTAGCGTCTCTTTGACTGACTGCCGCAAAGGCAGATGCAAAAATATCGGCCACAGCTGCAGGATCACCAACAGGCTCACCATTAGACATCAGCACAGGGGACCTGCCTTGATTGAGCTTTCCCGAAATCTTTCGCACCCTCTTCCACACCTGAGATATTGGTGTCTTTGAGTTAACAGATGACACATATGCCATCCATGAATCCCGCTTAGCTTGTTGCAGTACTCGACGAGCCTTAGCCCGCGCCCTTCTGAACTCGACAAGATTATGCTCCGTCCTGCATCTTCGATAACGGGAGAAAGCTAACTTCTTAGCACGTACAGCAACGCTGCATTCCTCATTCCACCACGGGACAGGTCGGTAGCGATACGTGCCAGAAGTTTTGGGAACAGCATGAAGGGCAGCAGAATGCAGAAGGGAGGTAAAGAATGAAACAGCCTCATCAATATGTGGAAAGTCTTCGACTGAAACATTAATAGGAATCAAAGAAGAGAAAAGGGACCAGTCTGCCTTATCCACTCTCCACCTCGGTAAACGAGAGCAGGGACTAGACACTGCTGCAGTGAGAAGGATGGGAAATTGGTCACTTCCATGGAGATCCTCCACAACTTCCCAGGTAAAGTCCAGAAGACAGTCAGGAGAGCAGACAGAGAGGTCAATAGCTGTAAATGAACCCGTTTGGGGAT
This sequence comes from Birgus latro, assembly GCA_018397915.1. Classification (NCBI taxonomy): domain Eukaryota; kingdom Metazoa; phylum Arthropoda; class Malacostraca; order Decapoda; family Coenobitidae; genus Birgus; species Birgus latro. The sequence goes on along the minus strand of JAGKTI010014889.1, from coordinate 9,364 downwards.
GAAAATGTGTAAACGCCCCAGTATTGAGCAGGGCAAGATCCTCATCCTCCAATAAGGATGCCAACAAACTCCCACGTTGGTTAGTAAAACAGTCACCCCACAAAGGGTGGCGACCATTGAAGTCCCCCAAGAGAAGAAAGGGCTTAGGTAACTGGCCAAGAAGGTTCTCAAGTTCTACCCTATCGACTGCTGTGTTGGGTGGTAAATAAATGGAACATACTGTATACCAGCGGTGGGCATACAATCGTACAGCTACACACTGGAGGTCAGACTGGAGGTGGACTGGCCGATGAGGGATGTCAGCTCTCACCAAAACAGCACTACCCCCGACAGGACCCTGGGTTGGTGTTGAGTAGAAAGCAGTGTACCCAGGTGGTGCATGGGGGGTGGCAAACCCTACAAGAGTTTCCTGGAGACATATACACATAGGGGANCAGGTCAGGAGGGTCCGCAGCTCCTCCCAATTACCCCGCAACCCTCGACAGTTCCATTGTATTATACTGGCTGAGAATGCCATAGTACCCATAGTGAAGGAAGGATCAGGTTGAGGGGCGAGACAATCTTGCCCCCCCAGCGAGTTTGTATTTATGCTTTGGAGAACCCTTTGGAGGGGCCTGCCCAGCACCAGGAACCTTCACCCTCTGTCGAACGGCCGAAAGTAAACGGGAGGACGAGGAAGTAAGTTTTACCACACTCTTTCTTGGAGTGGACAGACTGGTTTGCTTGGAAGGCGGCTTAGTGGCCGCCTTTGGAGGTGGAGGATGGTCAGTGCCCGCACCAGAAGCCCCAGAAGTGGAAGCAGAGTCCGCAGGACTCAAATCATTTGATGAGGCCATCCTATGCTTCAAATCTGAAGCACCTAAGAGCTGTCCAACATCGTCTCCAGGTGGGGACGGGACCAGAGGTGAACCATCAGCTTCAGATATCACTTGGGTAGATCCCTCTGCCTGCTGGGCAGAAGGAACAGGAGAGGTGTCGACTGAAGCGTCAACAACTGAGACCTTAGGTGGCCGGTCTTCATGATCAGAGGACTCTGAGGGACAACGATGACGTTTCCCAGGTACAGATGGAGCCTTCGGCTTACTGGGTAAAATGGGAGAAGGAGTTTGGTCAATGTGGACATCTTTCATTACCACAGAAGTGTGCAAGCCGTCAGCCACCGAAGTGGGGGTGGAAACAGTCGAAGTAGAGGGGGGGGTGAGCACCATTCTCATGTGCAATGTTATCTCTGGGGATGGCATTCTGCAATCGAGTAGATGCGGAAGTGGGCACTTTATTGGGTCGAGGCAACTTTTGGGACATCGAACGATGCACAGGTGCTCCAGATAGGACAGAAGCATAAGTGATCCCGGGTTGAAAGAAGAGAGTCTGGGCCCTCTTCCTTGCTTCTGGAAATGAAACCTTCTCATTTGTGCGAATGGTCAAGATCTCCTTCTCCAGGCAGTATCTAGGACAGTTTCGTGAAGATGCAGCATGAGGACCTCCACAGTGGTAGCATTTAAGGGGTCCTGGACAGTCCCTGGTATGACTTGAGCCGCCACAGGAGACACAAGCACCTGGAAGGCCAGCCTGTGCACGCCGGCAAGATCGGCTTACATGCCCATAACCTTGACAGTGAAAACAGCGTTTGACATAAGGCTTCACAGATAGTGACAGCCATGCCAGTTTCACTGATGAAGGCAACCGTAGTCTCTCAAAAGTCAAGAACAAGGTCGGAGTTGGGGTCAAGATGCCATTGATCTTCTTGTGAAGGCGCTCAACCTTCACCACACCAGATGACCGCAGTTCTTCCAACAATTTTTCCTCAGAGTATCGGAGAAGATCCTGCGAAAATACTACACCCCTACTTTGATTAAAAGTTGCGTGTGGGACACAGGAAACACAGGTACCAGAGACAGAGGTAAGAGCCATCAAACGGGAACTCTCCTCTGGGGAGGACACCTCAAGAAGGATGCTTCCATCCCCCCGAGTAGATACCTTGGGTTCCCTCCCACAGGTAGAAACAATAGCACGGTGCAGGTCAAAAATATCCATATCTAGCACTGGTCCACCCAAAGAGGGCTTCAGAACTAGATATTTCGAGTATGTTGAGGGCACTGCATCATCAAGGCCGAACCCAAGAACCGGACCAACCCGACGTGGCCTCCTTCTAGTCCCAGTTGAACGCTGGGGCAAAGGAGGAAAGTCACCAGGGGCCTGGAAAGGTTCCAGAGTGGCAACGAGGGATGAAGGTCCTGAAGAACTGCCAGGGACAGATGAGGTGTCGTCAACGGTATTTTTGCTAACTACAGTCATTAAGAACTTCATAAACTTCATTCCCCCACCCCTCCACCCACCATGGAGCCCAACAAGGGGAGGTCGTGTGCCAGGGAGAACACCACTGGCGACCCCAGAGGTAGCGGGAGAGTATACGCGGGTAACCACCAGGGGACCCGGGCAAGGGTGACTCCAGGACGATAGGAGCCACCAGGCTCCCCAGTGCCCACTTGACCCTAGCCAACGCATGACCAGCCGATTGACCTGGTCGGGCCCAACCAGGCCACCCGTCTAGCCGGAATAAGGGACCAAAGAGGTGTATTGCTAGCTGCAGGGCGCACCGTACAGCATCGCTCAACCTCCAGGACTCCCGTCTCCCAGCATTACGGGACGCCACGCACGGCAAACATGTGGGGAGGCGACAGTCCCGCCCTAGATGGCAAATGGGCTGGAACTAACATCACCAGCACGCCTCCTCCACTAGTGATGTAGGGGGTGCTTGGTCCACGAGGGCGACAAATGCCGAACCCTACAAAGGTAGGCAAGCCCCCAGAGTAGGTGGCACCGCCAACCACGTTTCAAGCCCCGCCACCACGTCAAGGTGACCCCCTGCAGCGGGGTACCCTTTGTAGTACAGTAAGTATCTAACTTGAATGTAAGAAATTAGATTTCTTCAACACATGCCGCATACAGCTTGTAGTATGGTGGTTCTTTCAAACAAGTAAAACAGGAAGTTGATTATATATTTTATTTCACCAGTTTGTTTATCTTGTTTTTACACACTGATGAATCTGCAATGTTTCTGTTTAAAACTCGTACATAATATTAAATGTTAAACTTATAAAATGTTTTAACATGTAATAAGGTAATGTGTGATAATGTGCTAAAGTCACCCATCAAATTCAGGAAGACGGAGCACACGAGAATTGTCAGCGCTGGTAGCCAGGAGAGGAGTGGCGGGGTGATTTCAAACTGAAGCAGAATGTCACTCCACACAACAGGAGAATGTTAGTACAAAGCTGAGGCGACCTTGTAATTATCTTGCGTTCTCCGTTGTGCATTCCTCCCGAAATCGCCTAATCCACCTTTCTACGGCTAGTTTGAACCTTCCAAGCATTCCAGGTTATGATCCTGATTTAAAACAATGCAATCTATCACAAATGTGGAATAAATGGTTAACCAATATTGAAATACTGCTGAAAGCATCTGCAATCAAGGATCTTGTACAGAAATGTGCTCTCCTGCTGTAGTAAGTGGGTGGCAATTTCTATGACATTCCAAACAATGTGTGACAGACATTGGAGAAGATAAGAATGAAACTGCAAAAGCCAAACTGACGGAACATTTCAAGCGAAGAACAAAACATAGCAGTGGAGACAATGAAGTTTAGCAGAACCAAGACGAAACAATGGATATGTACCATATTCAACTGCAAATGCTTTCTGGCGACTTTAGCTTCTGCTCCTGAGGCGATGAAATAAAAAAAACAAATAATCAAAACTTGTGTCTCATTTCGTCTTTGACGCGGTCCTGGAACTGACAAATGAGGAGAACACACTAAGTAAGGTGTTAAAAACATAGAACGTCGTATGGAAGACGCCAACTGGGACAACCACGTCATGAAGGAACAGCGCTTAGCAATGGTCCAGGTGAAATCTGTCACATAAAGGATAATGATCGAGATCATAGTTCCCGTACTGACTGGGGTACGATGAGGATACACTGTGGAAGGCAAAATTTTCGGAAGCAACAAGCAAGGATCCAAGCAGCTGTACCCAGCATTGGATCATCAACTCACAGCTCAATAACAACAATGATGAGACAAACAAAACAATGTGTAGGAATTGCCGTTGTGACCACTCTCACCGTGGTGCTGTGCCTGCATGTCCGGCGCATGGCAGGGAATGCTAAGAATGTGTGAAGACTGTATCTGCTGTATGTCTCTCATCCAGCAGTGCAGTATAGCGTGGATGACTCTACAACAGCACGAGACTACCATCCGGAGGACACGGACATGGCACGAACAAAGTGTATGTAGTGTTCGTGAATCTAAAGTGTTTAGTTACAGTCTGATGCCAGTGACTGTGATTATATTTATGGAGTAGGCTACGTGACAAGGTGTTGCAGAGTTCAAAATAGTAATAAACAAGAAACATTAGTATACACTGATAGCATAGAAGTGAAAGTTCTAGTCAACACTGGATCAAATATAGATACAATAGCACTGTTGTTATGAAAAGTTCTTCAAGCTAGTACCAAAAGTCAATCAGTTATAACAGTACAGCTGTTGCATAATCGTATGCTTCAAAAGAACCTTTAAGAGTGGTTGGGACTTTTGATGCTAGAGCAATATCAAGTACTACAGTAATATTTGTGAATGAGGCAAATGATTGATTACTCACATGTCACACGTCTTCAGCTGAACTCAGTGTTCTAATGTCATCTCAGTGGAGTCTACAAAGAAAACAGACGACTTACTCTAAAAGCTTGTGACATATTTAAGGGAATTGGATGCTACACAGACAACAAAGGTCGTCGTTATACCGACCGTAAGGTGGTACTCATTACTCAGCTACAACCATTTCACACACTCAAGAAGGTAGGCGCGGAACTGTATAAATTTACTGAGCTTGCGTCACTGAGAAAGTGACTGGTCTGACCCAGTGCGTAAACCCCATTGTGACTCCACTGAAGCCAAGGAACCCAGAAGAGGGGCAAATCTGCGTGGATATGCACATTCCCAATAAGGCTCTTATAAGAGAAGTTCATCCTACTCCTGCGGTGGATGGCATCATCCACAGCTTCAGGGGATCAACTGTGTACAGTAAGTTAGACCTCACCAAGGGTTACCATCAACTGCAGTTGGATGAAGAAAGTCGTCCCATAACAAGATTAACTACTCATCGACGCCTGTTTCGGTACAAACGACTCAACTCCGGGATAAACAGAACTGATGAGGTATTCCAACACATTATCAGCCATATTCTTCATGACATACAGAATGCACAAAACATGTCTGATGATAGAGTTTAAGGGAAAACTCAAGCAGAAAGTGATTGTGCATTTCGAAGAACACTACAGTGCCTTCAAGAAAGAGCATCATTATATTGTGACTAATGTAAATTCAGCAAAAATTGCATTACGTTCTATGGCTATGTGCTAAGCAAATGTCGTTTGTCACCTAATCCCAAGAAGTTAGCTGATAAAATACACTGCTTTCAATCCACTGAGGTGCGAAATTTTCAAGCTATAGTGAACTATGGTGCTCACTTTATCCGAAACTTTGGAACACTGACAAAACTTTGTGATGTCATAAGGAAAGATTCTACATGGAAGTGGGATGCCGATGGACAAGAAATATTTCAACAGATCAAGGATTCACTAGTGAAGGATGCAATTGCTGCCAAATTTGCCCCAGTAAAGGACACAGAGCATACTGTTGATGCAAGCCCTGCAGGTCCCTGTACCGTTCTAGCTCAGTATACCCATGGTCCCAGAGACACCCGTAGAGTGATAACATATGCCAGCAGATCTCTCACTGATGTGCTGTGACACTACAGGTAGACAGAAAAAGAAACTCAGATATGTGCAGAATTGTGAACATTTAAGAATTTACTTACTTTATGCTTATTTTCCGACTATAACCACTGACCATAAGCCATTGGAGGCTATTTTAAATAATCCCAATTTAGAATTAAAAGATGGGCTTTGTGACTACAATCTTAAGTGTTTGCTGTAATGTACAAACAAAATTAGGACAGTCCAGTGGAAATACATCAGCCGTCACCCTGCAAACAACTTCACAATCACCAAACGTCAGTTGGCTGCAGAAGACTATGTTCATTCCATGATGGCAGATGCTGTACTAGAAGCATTCATACTGGATGAAATACGCCAGGCAACTTTCGAAAATGTAACACTTCAGGAAGCTGCAAATGTCCTGAAGAAGAAACACTGACTGACTGTCACACCCAAAGGGGTACACATAGACACTTTCAAGGCACTAGAACATTTGCAGAATGAACTGTCTGTTACTCCTGTTACTGGCGTAGATACCCCAGTTGTGTGATAGAAATAGGAGAGGGAGATGATACGTGTACAGATAAAGCGGGCCGCTGAGAAATCAGTTAATCCTTTCCTATCGTGTTCTGACCTGGTGGGTCGGACAAAAGGTCACAGTGTGTACACAGCGGTCAAAAGGTTCACTGGAAATAGATTAGGAGATTATCACAAAGATCCTATTTCCCAGTTTAACTACTCCTGTCCTTGAGAAAGTACAGTAAGCTTGAGAGGGGCGGAGCGTATTTTGAGAGTAACGGCCAATCAAAATTGGCTAAATCTTTCTCTGCCTTTCTTGATGGCTCGTAATTGGCTATGGGTGAGCTGAGTAAGGCTCTCATGGGTCGTACGAGGCACTAGTACTGTTGAGTGGCCGGAGATTATTATTTGAAATGTCGAAAGAGGCGGAGAACCGACCTTTTATAAGCTCGATCTAGCAGAGAGAGCTCACTTCTAAAGTCATTTTTCAAGAGACACATTCATACATACGTCTTTGTACAGTCACGTACTTTGTTTGTCACATTTTATTACACTTTCCGTCATAGTTTCTCTTTTGCTTAATACGTGACGTTAATTTCAAAAGACATTGTTTTGCACCATTACTAGTTTATTCACTACTCCATCTACACTCGTATAATGTATTCACTTTCTCTCACCTGTACTTGTGTGTGATTTATACTTGGTTTTTACCCTGTCTCCAAGCCACTCCTGTTCGGTATCTGTGAGTATCGTTTGTGTACCTACGCTCCACTGAGTTGTGATCTTGGTAGGTAAGAGTACCTTGTTTATATTTGTATTACGCAGAGCTATTTGTGCATTTTTCTCTTTGTAATCCGAACCCAGAATCTTTATCGGATGTGTGTGTTATAGTGTACAGTAAAGTTAAGTTAGTCTTTTTGTGATCTTTACCTTATCCCTTTTGGTGATTAATTTAAGGGTTAAGAGTGCACCTTAATATACACGTCCGTAACACTCCTCAGCATAATATTATACTACGTGGCGCCTGGATAGTGCTACCAGCAACCCCAGATTCAGGCACTGCAACTTGCTCATCATGGTCATCAAAGGTTAAAACAAAACAGCTTCTACATGAACCGTGAAAAAGTATGGTTCCTAGGAACTGACAGTCAAGCCATGGACGATGACTGATGCCAGTCTGCCATGCTAACCCTCAGTTCCCTACACCATTACAACCCACTAAGTTACCACAGGCACCTTGGACTGAGGCATCGATGGATTTTTGTGGGCCACTTCCACCAAACGATTATCTCATGGTAGTGATTGGAGATTATTTGAGGTATCCAGAAGTAGAAATCATCACTACATTTGCAAAAGGTATTTTACTGTAGCTGGGCAAGATCTCTTCAAGCTATGGAATTCCTAAAGTTGTCAAAACAGACGATGGCCCTCCATTCACAGGATAGAAATTTAGAGACTGCTAATCACCATGGATTTTGACATCAGTAAGTGACCTCTCTCTACCCTCAAGTGGATGGCGAAGCAGAGCTGTTCAAGGAGCAACTCATGAAAGCCGTGTGCTGTGCTTGTGTGGAAAGTCGTCCATGGAAGCAAGCCTTGTATGCTTTCCTAAGGAACTATTGTGCTGCACACGGGATGGCCACCTTGTGATATCTTGTACAGCCGACCAGTATGTACGAGACTGCGTCTCGTAACGACTGGGGTACTCCACGCGAGACTTGCCGAGAGAGACTTTGTTGCCAAAACCAAAATGAACGTCACGCATGACCAATGTGTTCTTAATCAATCGGTGAACGTTAGGGATATGGTGCTTCTCAAGAGGAAAAAGAGAATGATACAGTTAATATGAACCCAAACCATTAAGTGTGATATATTTTATGAGGTATATGGTCACAGCAGAAAATAATTAAACATCGAGTGCTCAGGCCCCGACCTGTCGATGGAAAGCACCATTCGGTATGCCTCGGCCAAGCTTTGCTCACAGGCTCGCCATACAACCTCCATGATCTTCCTGACCTAATCATTTCATTGTTCCTTCAAACTGTATCACTGACAAAATCCTTCGAGGGGTTCAGGAGATATCGCAACCATAAGGATAAACCAAGTTGATCCCATATAGTCTTGACCTTTGACTCGACCTAGTTGACCTAATTCCGTTTATCATCTCCTCATACTGTATCACTGACAAAAGTTTGGTGGAATTCCGTTGATGGATTCAGGAGATATCATGCCCACAATATTTCCAAACCACGCTTCGTAATAGATTAGGATTTCTCATCATGGATAGGGGTTCCACAAAAAATCTTTTCCGGATCCAGAGTCAGTAATACGATCCGGATCAGTCCCAAAAGTTAATCGATTGTTCCATGGGACATGGGTTATCTACCACCAAATTTGGTCCAAATCTCTCCTTTAGTTTTTGAGTAATTCTGCTAAAAGACAAACAAACAAACAAACTCTCTGTGTGGGAGAGAATAAATCTGCACCAGTCCTGAGTGCTGCAGCCCTAGAATGTACTAGTATGGACGGCCACACAGTTGTAGGAGCTGCCCATCATGGGCCACCTGGCCTACTGCAGTTATCAGTTCTTTTTATGTTCTTATGAATGTGTGAGTGGCACCTAGGACTCCTGGACCTTAAGGAACGGATTGTCAAGTTTATATCAAATCTCTCTCTCTCTCTCTCTCTCTCTCTCTCTCTCTCTCTCTCTCTCTCTCTCTCTCTCTCTCTCTCTCTCTCTCTCTCACGCACACACACAGACACACACACACACACACACACACACACACATGCATTCAAAGCGTGTGTAAAATTATTGTTCCATGGGCTAACTGGTTAATAAAATTTTGATTATTTAGTGTGGGAGCAAAAATGTACGTTGGGTGTAAACTAGTGGGATGTGATTGGGTAGGAGCGGACGAATACACCCTGTAAAGACAGGTGTTGTATGAGAGGCGGCGTTAGCGGTGGAAAGAATGTTCTCAATTCGAAGTAAGGACACAAAGTATGGGATGTGTGGAAAGGAGTGAGCGGGAATGGCTGGTACGATGTTGAACGGTGACACAGGGTA
>JAGKTI010014888.1:0-21137 GCA_018397915.1 Birgus latro | reverse complement strand
GCAATGGAAAACTGTGCTTTGGAGTGATGAGTCAACATTTACTGTCACTGGTACCCCTTCATCACGAGTGTACCGCAAACCAGGCAGTGACCCCCTGGATCCTAAGTACACTTCCAAGTTTGTTAAATACCCAGCCTCACTCATGGCTTGGGGCTGCTTTACATATTATGGTGTTGGTAGGTTGGTAATTCTACCTGCAAATGAAAAAGTGAACCAGAACAATTATTTGGAGCTCTTATGTGATGTTTTAAGTGAGACTCTTTTTGATAAAACCAAGGCAAGAGTATTTATGCAAGATTCTGCCCCTGCACATGTTGCAAAGTCAGTGAAACAGTGGCTAACAGACTGTGAGGTTCCCTTTATTTGAGATTGGCCCGGAAACAGCCCAGATATCAATCCCATTGAGAATTTATGGGCGCACATGAAGCGGCAGCTGCATAGTATGGACACATCATCTTTGCCTAAACTTGAGGCTGCAGCAGTGGAGCAGTTTTAGTCCGTCTGTTCTTCAAAACTACGCCATCAGTCTCCCCAGACACCTTAAGAAGATAATAAAGGTGAAGGGGAATGCCAGTAAATACTAAATTCAATGGTGAGTGTTAATTTATTTGTTTCTCCTTGCTAACCACAAGAATGTTTTCTTTTTTTAAGATGGCATCAACACTTTCCGCACCTACTGTATATATATATGTATGTATAAAGATAGACAGATAGATATAGATGTGGTGTATCTGTATCTGTCTATATAGAGGTATACCCCAGTTTAACGATGTAATTGGTTAAGTAAAAACCCATCGTTAGGTCTGGTATCGTATCTCAGGGTAGATTTAACATGTAAAGTATAGGGATATGTTTTTGAGCCTCTGGTTTCCCCCCCAAGCAAGTCGTAAACCCACCCAAATGAATCCAGAAACAACTGTAAAGCCAATCTAAATGGCCTAATAGCTCAAAAGAAGCTTACCTAAGCTTAACACCTGTAAATAACTCACCAAAACCAACAAATAAAATCTGAAAATCATCAAATATAAGTTTGAAAAAATCAAGATTAGTAACCTGTACCCCAAAATGACAGTGTTCACGCCACGTATGGCTAAAACACATTAATTAAAAACAGTTTATAAATCAACCTAAACACATTATTTTGGTCTAAAATATCATCAAAAACGGTTAAATCAAAACCCATCGTTAAACCGGAGTTTGGCCATTGTTAGGCGGGGTATGGTGGTTTTTATACCTCCACCGATAAGCTGGGGTATTGCATGTAGGGTTATCGTATATCGATTTATACATTTATATGTTATGTATGTATGGATAGTGAGCCATTAAGTTTCACATGTAATTGATACCATGAGGGTGGTGCGAAACCAGAATTTCACAAACTGAAAAGTATTAATTCATTGGTAAAAAATCTAATTGGATATAGAGCCCCTCCCAAAGTCACTCTTTTTCACACTTTTGAGATATAATTCTCATAAAACAGGATTCCAGAATAACTGTCAACCATATGAATATGATAAAAATGTTAAGAAACATTAAATAAATGGATCACCGGCCAGAGAAATCTTCATCTTATCCTCTGCTGAATACTTTTTCCTCTTCACACCGCCTTGATACTCATGACATTCTTTTCTGTTCATGCCTTCATCCTTTGAACTTCCCAGTATTTCACCATCACCACTATTACGTACTCTTCAAATGAATGAAGAGGAAGCCATAATACAGTACTGGTTGACCACACGAGAACAATAGCTGAACAAAGGGAAAGCAAAGAAGAAAGTGACCACAGCTGCGATCATTACTAGCGCACCATACACACAGTCTCACAGCTGGCGGGAACTGTGAAAACAACATTGTGGACAACAGCTGACGATCGCCTTGCCCACCGGAACCCCATATATTGATGTGAAAGGTGAATTCCTGATTGTGAGACACAAGTCCTTGGAAATTTTGGGCTTTTCAGCAAAAGGTAAATTAGCAAACTCATATCGCGCAAAACATAAGGGCATACTGTATGTATGTATGTATCTGTATATCAATATATATCCATATATATATACAGCAATCCCTTATTTATCCGGGCCTGATTGAGCCAAAGACATGTCCAAGTAGTGGCAACATCCAGATAATGAACACTATTCCCCTACAATACCCAGACCCTACGTATACCCACCTCTAACCTATACGTAACCTATTTGTACAGTACCTATTCTTAATTTGGCAGTTCCCAGTCATTCAGGCATATTTAGATATCAAAACACACATAGGAATATCAAAACTAATGATAAACACCAAGAAAACCATGCAGAAAAACCACTGAAAACCAAGAAACACCCAACCTATACGCTACTGTATGTATAGTACCCCTCCTTATTTGGTAGTGTTTTCAGGTCATTCTGCCATGTTTTTACATCAAAACATACAAAATAATTTTCAGCACCAAGAAAACCATGTAATAAAACCATTGAAAACCAAAAAACACCTTACCTAAACACTACTGTATGTATAGTACCCCTCCTTATTTTGGCACTGTCTTCCAGTCACTCTGGCATATTTTGGCATCAAAACATACATAAGAACATCCTAAATAATTTTCAACACCATGAAAGCCATGCATAAAAACCACTGAAAACCAAAAAACACCTTACCTAAACACTGTATGTACAGTACCCCTCCTATTTTTGGCACTCTTTTTGGGTTGTTCTGCCATATTGTGATATCAAAACATATATAGGATTATCCTTAGTAAATTTTAGCTTCAAGGAAACTATGAAAGAAACCTAAAGTTATCTGCCAAAAAACATTCGGTTGAGGTACTTACCTCCCAGTGCACCGACGCCAGGCTTTTTAACCCACCACCTCCAACAGGTGTAGAGTTGTCCCATATGGTCTAGTGGCAAACAGTAGCACCTAACAAAGGTCAAGAAACTCCTCCTCATCATCATCCTCAACCTGCTGGAGGTGGGCAATGACTGGTGACAGCCGCAAGCTTACGTCCAACAGAGGCTCAACGGCTGTCGATGTGTTCAGTTGCGGATCCGATGGTGAAGGCGGGAAACGAGCTGGTGGTGGTGGTGAGAATTCGCTGGCACTCGTGGGGGTCGCAGGCTTAAAGAAGGAGTCGATCCTGGTCTGACGATCAGACCGATAATTCTGCCGGAGGATGACAGCATCCCAGACTCCTTGCAGCTCCCATCGCCAGGTAGAGCGGCACCAACTCATTGTCACAGTGTGGGTGCTCGGCATACTCCAGCAACCCCTCCAGTTAACCTTGGCGGACAGTGAGACGAGGGATTGAAGGAGTTGCGGAGGGTTCCGAGTTAGGGTCTTCATCCTCGTCCTCATTGGTCCCACTGTCCTCTTCCGCATCTGTAGAGACAGCAGCAGCGATCTCATCATCAGACATGTTGTAGTAACCAGGATCATCGCCATCGTCGTCCAGGCAATCCCTCATGTCATCAACGTCCACCTGCTCTTCTGCTGCTCTGAGGCGATTGTGAACATCATCCACGTCAAACCCCTCGAAGTCGTGCTAAGCTTCAGTTCCTAGCAGGAGATGAGACCAACCGCTTCCGAGGGTTTTGACGGAGACTTCCTTCCATGCATTTGCCCAGTTGAACACTGCAGACTTTAGGTCATAATGCCAAAGTTTCTACAAGGTCTGCTCTCCACATGTGTCCTCAATTGTGTCCTCATCCTCCAGCACCACCATCACCTTGTTCAGGAACTATCATCAGTACACCTCTTGGCAGCCACGATAACACCCAGGTTCATTGGTTGAATCAGAGCAGTCGTATTAGGTGGCAAAAACATGCACCTAATCTGCTCGTCAAGAGCAACCACATCCTTCTCCAACAGATGCATGGGGGCATTGTCCAAGAGCAGGAGTGCCTTCACCTAGTCATGAGTGATACCAAGGACCTCCGTTTGATAAAGGATAACCTCCTTGATGAAATGTCTTTGGAACCAATCTCTGAAGATCTTAGCTTTAAACCAGGCCTTCACAGAATGGTACCACACAGCAGGCAGGCCATCTATCAACCAACGGAGACAACGTGGTTGTTTTGCATGCCCAGCAACAGTGGGTTTGAGGCAGTGCGTCCTGTTAGCTTTGGTACAGTACAAAACAGAGACACGTTGTTTGGACAACCTCCGACCAGGCACAGTCTTCTCCCTTTCCTCAGCTAGAGTGTGAGTGGCCAAGAAGCGGTAGAACAGACTAGTTTTGTCAGTGTTATAGACTTGACCAAGGGCAAGGCCCTCGTCCTTGATCAGGCACTGCACTTTCCGGTGAAATGGGTCTACTTCCTCCACTGCCGAATCCAGGGCCTCGCCGTGTGCCTTACGGCCAGTACGTCCATGGAGAAGCTAGAAGCGAAAGAGCCATCCCTCGGATCCCTTGAAATCCTGCACTTTGTGCAGCCTTCACATTGGTCCCACGCACTAGCACACCGGCATCATGTTGCTGACGAAATCACATCAATGTCGATGGGTCAGTAATGGCGTGCCGGGCCTGGGCCATTACTTTCCTGTCGCCTCGACGTGTGCTTTCGGCAAAGTCCTGTCCGTACTGTGTAAGCTTGTCGCGTGACTTCTTGACATTGAACTTTGTTGTACGGGCTAGATCATACTCACGAAGAATGCATCCTGTGGTCCAGCCCGCGTCAACCTTGCCCAATATCTCATGTTTCTTTTCCAGAGTCAGAACCTTCCTCTTTTGTTTTTCAGGTGATGGTGGTGCCATCACCACACACACGAGAATACAACAGAGGAGGGTCACAACCTGAAGAAGGTAGGGAACTGCCACAAACGCAACCGCATTCACAGCCATTGTTGCAAGCCCTACCACTCACGAGGGAGACAAAGGCAGGAACTGAGGTGTGGATTTGCGTTGGCCGGCAAGCAGTACAGGGCTGCCATATTGCACCCAATGGTTGCTTTCAAGCACAGAGAACCAAATTGCGGTAAACTGATTTTCTGCATATAAGGTTCACTTCCGTTTGCCTAGGCAGGGGTTAGTATGTGACAGCAACAGCAGATGACCAGTACATCACCCCCTGAGGCAGTGTATGACTAATCCGGCTTCCAGGTGACCCTGACCATTCAGTAGGGAAGCAGTCAGATGCACATGGTGGGGGTTTTGCTCTAATCCAGGAGGCCGGGGGACTCCTGCCATTTGGTGTAGAGGCGGACGGGCGGTTTTACTGTACGTTTACTCATGGCTTGTGGTCTGTGTTAAACATGTGGTGGCCAACGGTACCCTTCACCCTGGAACAACGCTTACCTTGTTTTTTAGAAAATAACCATAGGGTTTTCTCGAAAGTATGCTCAATGTGTTTCCCAGACAAAATTACATAGGTTATCCTTACCTAACCTAACCAGACATAACCTATCCCGTTAGGGCTGGTTGGCTAAGGTGGCTGACTGTGGTATTGAAACAAATACCCATACTGAATGGAAGTGTATTGTACAGTACTTCACATACACATACACAGTACTGTACTGTGTACAGTACTAGCATATGCATTGGTACAGAAGTTACTGTACTGATATTGTAATCATATTGTTGGAAGGCATCTCTCTCTCTTTCTCTCTCTCTCTCTCTGTGTGTGTGTGTCTGTGTGTGTGTGTGTGTGTGTGTGTGTGTGTGTGTATTTACCTAATTCTGATATACAGGAAATGAGCTACGCTCATGGGGTCCCGTCTCTGTTTCTCAGTAAGTCAAATTTTGCTTTAAACTCATTTAAGTTTTTAGACTGGATGATCTCTTTGTCCAGGCTATTCCACAGATCTATGCATCTATAAGGAAAGCCATATTTCTTGATGTCCTTCAAGCAGCTTGGCTTCTTTAGTTTCATTCCATGTCCTCTTGTTACCCTCTCATCCCACTCAAACAGATTTTCTCTATTTTATCTGCTCCCACCATGGTCCAGAACACTCCAATCATGTCGCCCCTCTCTCTCCTTTCCTCTAAGGAAGGCAAATCCAGCCTTTCCAACCTCTCTCTGTATGACAAATCTGGCATACTGGGGACCATCTTGGTTGCTATTCTTTGTATTCTCTCAATCTTGGTTATATCTTTCTTTTTGTGTGGGGACCACACTACTGCTGCATATTCTAACCTGGGGCAGATCATGGCCACTATCAATTTTTTCATCATCTCCTCATCCATATAATGAAATTCCACTCTCAAGAGTTTATATGTCTCTCTAACCATCTTGTTAATGTGTTTTTCCGGTGACAAATTATCCTAGACAAGTACTCCCAAATCTTTCTCTTCTTTCTATCTATCTATTGCCAGATGCCACAATCCCGCATGGGGTGGCCACAAACAAATCGCCTCCATGTCGTTCTGTCCCCCGCCATTTCACTACCCCACTCCCGACTCACACCCCCCTCTCTCATGTACCTCTCCACCCTATCCCTCCATCTCATCCTTGGCCTCCCCCTCCCTCTCCCCCCTCCACCTCACTCACATACACTCTCCTCGTCAGTCTTTCACTCTCCATCCTCTCCACATGCCCAAACCACCTTAACGTGTTTCTCCTAACGCTTCCTATCACATCCACATCCACACCACAACGCTCCTTCACTTCCTCATTGATTAGTCTGTCTCTCCATGTGACTCCACATGCTTCTCTCAAATTACCCATCAAATAATTCAGTGATGACCTCTTGGTACTTTTACCCATTTCCAATACTTCACATTTTTTTGCATTAAATTTTCTTTCCCACATCCGGCTCCAGTCATGTATCCTATCCAGATCCTCCTGCAGCATTTTGCAGCCCCCTTCAACCCCTACCTTCCTTAAGATCTTTGCATCATCAGCAAACAGACTTGCATACTTCCTCAAGATCTTTGCATCATCAGCAAACAGACTTGCATAACTGTTTACTCCATCTACCATATCATGTACGTAAATCAGGAACATTACTGGTGCCAAAACCGAGCCCTGTGGGACACCACTTGTTACTTCCCTCCATCCAGATGTCCTGTCCTTCATTACTGTCTTCATCTGTCTGTCTCCCAAAAAGTCTCTAATCCATTCCAGGAGGTTTCCCTTCAGTCCTCCTATATGCTCTGATTTCCACATTAGTCTCTTGTGGGGTACCTTGTCGAAGGCCTTTTTCCAGATCTAAATACACGCAATCCACCCAACTGTCTCTGTCCTGTAGCATGTCAGTCGCTCTTGAGTAAAAGCTCAACAGGTTGGAAATACATGACCTTCCACTTCTGAAACCTAACTGGCTTTCAGTCAAAATATTCATCTCTTCTAGATATTTTATCCATCTATCGTTCAGGATTCTTTTGCACAATTTTGCAACCATTCTGGTTAGGGACACTGGTCTATAATTCAGGGGTTCTTCCTTGTTTCCTCCTTTATAAATTGATACCACATTTGCCTTCTTCCATTCCCAAGGCACTTTTTCCTTTTCCTAAGAACACACAGTTAAACTGTGAATCTTATCCACCAGTTGTTCTCTGCATTCCTTCAGTACCCAATTAGAGATTCCATCTGGTCCTGGGGCTTTCCTTACATCTTGAGTTTACAGTAATTTATACGCTTCCTGCACTTCCCCTTTTATATCTTTTATCACTAATTTCTAATCACTCCCTCCCCATCCACAAACTCCCCTTCCTTATTGAAACCGATTGGAAACATTTGTTCATTATTTCAGCTTGCATTACCGCATCCTTGTAGACCTCTCCTTCTACTTTCAGTTTGGTGAATCCTTCCTTTTGTTTCAATTTCCCATTGACTGATCTATAAAACAATTTGGGTTCATCCTTACATTTGTCAATTGTACCTTTTTCAATTTTCCTTTATCCTTGTATATTCATTTTGAGTTCTTATATATTCTTCCTTTGTTCTGTCATTACCTCTCTTTCTCCATTTGTTCCACGCCATGTCCTTCTCCTTTTTTTGCTATCATACACCTTCTATTAAACCATTCCTTTTTCCTGTTTTCTTTCTCTCATACTCTTGGCATATATTTTTCCACTTCCAAATTATAGAGGTCTAGAAAGATATCCCACTTCCACTGTATCTCTCTTGTTTCCCTGAATTTTCTCCAATCCACATTTTCGAAAAATTTTCCAGATTCTGCAAAGTTTGCTTTCCCAGAGTTGTATCTTCCCTGCCTACAAAGCTCGTCTCTTGGCACAACATTCCCTATTATCATCTACAATTCAGTGACCACATGATCACTTTTTCCTATAGGACACAGATATTTCAAAGATTCAATTACATCAGGTTCTTTGGTTAGCAGTAAATCTAATCTTGCTGGTGTGTCATCACCTTGGAATCATGTCTCTTCTTTCACCCATTGCATCATTACATTATTCATTGCTATATTTGACAGTATAGTGCCCCACGAATCTTCACTGCCTCCTGAGTCCCATTCCTCCTAGTTCACCTTTTTACAATTAAAATCAACCATTAGAATTATATTGTTGCTTTTCGCAATCACTTTCTGTAGATAACTAACCATGTCTGACAACACCTGGTATTCATCGTCATTCCATGCTCTTGTCTTAGTGGGAACATATACTACTGCTATATCTCTATTACCATTCTCTCCAGTTTCTAATTTCATATTTATCACTTCAGCCCTACCCTCTCCCATTTCCACCGTATCTACATTTATGTTGTTCTTCACTCTTATAGTCCGGTTCACTATGTCCAGATTTTAGTATTCGTTGGAATTTTTTGGGGAAATTTAAAACTATACATTTTTGGAAACTTTATTGAATAACAAAGCAGAAAAAACATGTTTTCATTTTTTCTGTAGTGTGCATGGTCGCCATATTGGATTTTTAAAAATGGCGACCTTGAAACAGAATTTTCTCAATATCTCGAGTCCTAGATCACATAGAAAGTTGTTTCTAGTGGCTATACTCACATTTTTGGGGGTAAGGAATCCCAAAATAATATTTATAAAGGGCCCCAGATAATCAAAGGTACCTGTATTGACAGCCATCTCTTTTTAAAACATTATTGATTTTTGTGTTTCGTAGTTTTTGGAGGTTGTACCAAAGTGATGACTCTTCTTTCTCTACAAACCTGTAGAGTCTACGTGACATCAGTCATCATGAGCATAATACCACAGCGTATTCAGACTGGACATAAGCAGCAGGGTGAAGACACAACAAACTGCCAGTCCGATGATCCTAGGAAAGGTCCCTTGATAGTTAAGCCCAGATTGGACACCTACCAGAAGGTACTGGATACAGTACAAGAAAGAGCCTGCTTGAACGATGGTGACTATGTTGAAATGCAAAGAAGGCTCAGGGACATTAAACAGGACGCTCTATGTGAACAGAAAGCACTGTGGCATCGCAGCTGTTACTCTAATGCAACTAACATTGAGCTGATACAGCGAGCCCGAACCCGCCATGAACAAGCATTATCCACTGGATCCTTGCCTTCGAAAGGACGTGGCAGGAGGACAAAAAGCCCCAAGAGAGATGTACCTGAGGGACATGGAATATCTACTGATGACTAGTCTAGACCATTCACACGGTTATCTACAGTACAACTCGACAAGAACCTATGTTTCTTCTGTCAAGAAACCACCGAAGAAGAAATCATCAGACTCTGCACAGAAAATGCTGGAAAGCAGCTCAAAGATGCTATAGACAAGTCCCAGAATAAAGTATTCAAAACAAGACTGTGCACAAGTATCTCACCAACAGATGCCCATGCAATAGACGTCACATACCACAAATCATGCTGGAGAAAGCTTGTATTTCATGTCAACCGGGATCAAGGTACCAGAAGACGATCAGCTCAAATGTCACCACTGCAAACAGCATGTCTGATTGAGCTGATCAATCTCATTGATGTCCAAACCCAAAACCAAGCCTACCTCTCGATAGATGACATTGAAGCAACGTACATCAGTTTGCTTGGAACAGAAAGCCTGGAGAACCATTCACCATCTTTCAGCAGAAAATGGTTAAAGGAGAAGATCCTTGCTGAGCTCCCTCATGTAAAGTCTGTCCTACAGAAGAACAGAGCAAAGACAGCAGTCTTGTACTGCCCTGGTGCCTGCTAGGAAGACCTGTTACATTCAGCTCTAACCAGTGATGAAAATGACCTGGACGACATGAAGACCATTTTCAGAGCAACACAGATAATACACAGGAGCATTACTAACTTCAAGAAGGAGAAACCAGCAGATGTCATACCTGTATCCAGCAACACTGATGACGTTCTAAGTGAGCTATACAGTATGATTAGCTGGATCACAGTTGGCCCATCAGATGAGCTGGAAACAGAAGTGAGTACCAATGCAGTCAACAGAATGGCACTAACAGTTAGCCAAAACATCCTTTACGGATTCAAGTCCAGCAGGCAAGTGAAGCACAAACCAAGCAGAGATTCAGCAACTTTCAGGCAACAGCATGGAAGAGAAAACCCCCAAGTCCTGGGACTGGCCCTGACTGTCCACCATGACACAAGAAACAAAAAGCTGATTAGTCTCCTCATTGCACAGGGATACTGTGTCCCACATGGCCACTGCTCGGTAGAAGTTCCTTGACCCATTACAGAATGGGTTTTACAAGGACAAAGATGGCCAACTGAAACCCCTCACAACTGAGGAGCTTCTAGCACCAGAGGCCATAACTGAGATGGTTAGATGCCAATGCAAATCAGACTGTTCTTCCCATGGATGCTCTTGCCGATCAAAGGACATACCTTGCACAGACCTATGTCAGTGTAGTACAGGGTGTCAGAATGATGAGGACTGTCAAGATGGTACAGTTACCGGTGGCAGTGATGATAGTGATGACAATATTGATGATCTGTAGACTGGTAACTAACTCCAAAAAGACTGTTTGTGGTGCATACCACCGTACTCCTAAACGTTTGCAAACATGATCACGACGAAGCTTTAACAGTAATTTTACAGGTGAAAGTGAGCAAATGTCACTCGAGTATGAGTTTCTTCTTTAATTTCATTGTTTTATCGTAGTCCTGTTTCTGTTGGCTAAATTTGTCGTCGTATTCCTGTTTGCAAACGTCTTAGAGTACAATGGATACATGTATGTATATGTTCTGTAAATACAAATAATTTGTAAACTGCTCGAATTAAAGTGTGTTGAAAAAAAAAAAAAGCCTAATAAAATGTGCAAGGAAGGAAGATAATGAATATGTGTCTGGAGTATATCAACTGTGTCAAAGATTTGTCTCAAAGACACAAAATTCAGTAACGCTATTACAAAAAAATGCTAATAAAGGTGCCTTTGATTATCTATAGCATTTAATAAATAACATTTTTGGATTCCTTGGCCCCAAAAATGTGGGTGTAGCCATTAGAACCAACTTTCGAAGTGATCTAGGAGCCGAGATATTGAAAAAATCCTGTTTCAAGGTCGCCATTATTACAAATCCAAGATGGCCACCATGCACACTTAAAAAAAATGAAAACATGTTTTTTCTTATTTGTTATTCAATGAAGTTTTAAAAAATGTATAGCTTTCACTTTCCCCCAAAAAAATCCAACGAAATTACACAACAAAACGCACTATTATCATCACTCCTCCTCCCGTTTTTTCTTTTCTGTCTCTTCTCCACAGTTTGTAATTACTATCTCCCATGTGGATATCAATATCTTCTCTTAATTTGGTCTCTACAAAGCACATAATATCAGGTTCATGTACCCTCAAGAACTCGTTGATTTCTAACCTTGCCGATATTAAACCATAAATATTAGTATACGCCACTTTCAAATTTTTTGTTTTGTTTTTTATACTCTCTTCTCTCCTTCTTTCCGTCAGTACCACTTCCTCAATTTCTGATCCATAACTCTCTAATAAAACATTGCCTTCTTTTCCTCCGTTCTTGTTCGTTTTTTGCTGTTGCTTCCATTACTAATTCTTTATTTTAGCTCTTTCTTCCTCCTTTGCATCTCTCCATATCCAAACATTTTTGAACCCCTCTTTGTCTGTTAATTTCCATGTTCTGTTGATGATTTCATTTACCTTTACCTGGGACTTAAACTTTACCTTCAATGGCCTCACCCCTCCTTCTTCATACTTTCCTAACTTAAACACTTCTTCAGTCTCTTCTTGAGCTTCGTTGTTACCCTCCATAATTATTGATATTATCTCTTTAACCTTATTCAGCTCTTCTCTTTCTCTTTCTTATCTTACTGTCATACGTTTTTCATTTATTCCTGAAAATACACATTTTTTCTTATCGGCTGCATCCCTGACTAAAGATTCTCTACTTCTCAGTACTCTAACCACTTCCTTCGCCACCTTTTCCTTGCTTTGTTGTTCTATAATCTCTCTCAAATTTACATTTCCTTCTTCCTGAATTTTCTTCCTCCCTTTATGGTCTCGTTGATTTCCTTAATATGCTCATCTTGCATTCCTTGATTTTGATTCATAGTCATCTAGTTTACTTTCATTCTGTCCCTTTCTTCTTCCAACCTCTTATTTTCCTTTTTGAGCTGTTTTATTTCATTTGCGGCAGATTTGTTACTCACCTTTAATTCTGTAACTTTCTTGTTCATCACTGCATGTGCAAACTTTTTCCAGTTTATTCTGTAGGACTTTGATCTCTCTCTCCTGCTCTAAGGTCCATTCCTGCAACTTTCTAATTACTGCCCATACATTTTTTAGCTCCTGGACATTCCTCTCCACCACTTTCTCTACTCCTGCTACTCTTGTTTGATTCAGTTTAGTACTTCCGTTTCCCACGTCGTCTTCAGAGAAGCCGGCAAATTTCCCCTCACTAATTGTAAACAAAGCACCGACCCTCTCTGCTATGTTGCAACATATGCAAACTTTCTAATTCCACTGCATTTCTAGTCACTCCCTCCCCCTCCACAAACTCCCTTTCATTAGTGAAAACCAAATGGAAACATTTGTTCATTATTTTAGCTTGCATTACTGCATCCTTGTAGACCTCTCCTTCTACTTTCAGTTTGTGATTCCTTCCTTTTGCTTCAGTTTGCCATTGACAAATCTATAAAACAATTTGGGTTCATCCTTACATTTGTCAACTGTACCTTTTTCAAAGTTCCTTTCTTCCTCTCTACGTATTCTTGTATATTCATTTCTAGTTCATTTGTATTCTTCCTTTGTTCTATCATTACCTCTCTTTCTCCATTTGTTCCAAGCCATGTCCCTCTCTTTTTTTAGCTATCATACACCTTCTGTTAAACCATTCCTTTTTCTTGTTTTCTTTCCCACTTACTCTTGGTACATATTTTTCCACTCCCAAATTATAGAGGTATAGAAAGATTTCCCACTTCCTCTGTATCTCTCTTGTTTATCTGAATTTTCTCCAGTCCGCACTTTCAAAAATTTTTCTCAATTCTCCTAAGTTTGCTTTCCCACAGTTGTATCTTCCTTGCCTATAAAGCTCGTCTCTTGGCACCACGTTCCCTGTTATCATCTGGAACTCTAATGACCACATTATCACTTTTTCCTATAGGACACAGATATTTCAAAGTTTCAGTTACATCAGGTTCTTTGGTTAGTAGCAAATCTAATCTTGCTGGTATGTCATCACCTCGGAAGTGTCTCTCTTCTTTGACCCACTGCATCATTACATTATTCATTGCTATATTTAACAATTTAGTGCCCCATAAATCTTCACTGCCTCCGGAGTCCCATTCCTCCCAGTTCACCTCTTCACAGTTTAAGTCACCCATTGGGATTATATTGTTGGTTTTCTCAATCACTTTCTGTAGATAACTAACCATGTCAGAAAACATCTCCTAGTATTCATTGTCATTCCATGCTCCTGTCGTAGGGGGAACATATACCACTGGCATATCTCTCTTACCATTCTCCCCAGTTTCTAATTCCATATTTATCACTTCGGCCCTACCCTTTTCCATTTCCACAGTATCTACATTTATGTTGTCCTTCACTGCTATCATCACTCCTCCACCTGTTTTTTCTTTTCTGTCTCTTCTCCATAATTTGTGTTTCCCACCTCCCATATGAATATCAGTATCTTCTTTCAATTTAGTCTCTACAGCGCACATAACATCAGATTCATGTTCCCTCAAAAAATCATTGATTTCTAACCTTGCCGATATTAAACCATCAATATTTGTCTAAGCTGCTTTTAAAATTTTTTCATTGTTTTTTATACTCTCTTCTCTCCTTCCCTCCGTCGGTACCACTTTCTCAATTTCTGATCCATATCTCTCCAATAGAACACTGCCTTCTCTTCCTCCGTTCTCTGTCCATTTTTTACCTTTGCTTCCTTTACTAACTCCTTTATTTTAGCTCTCTCTTCCTCCTTTGCATCTCTCCCTATCCAAACATTTTTTAACCCCTCTTTGTCCATGTTCTATTGATGAATTCATTCACCATTACCTGGGACTTAAACTTTACCTTCAATGGCCTCACCCCTCCTTCCTCGTACTTTCCTAACCTAAACACTTCTTCAATCTCTTCTTGAGCTTCGTTGTTACTCTCCATTACTTCTTATATGATCTCTTTAACCTTATTCAGTTCCTCTCATTCTCTTTCGGATCTTACTGTCATACGTTTTTCTTTAACTCCTGAAATTATAACACATTTTTTCTTTTCTGCTACATCCCTGACCAAAGATTCTCTACTTCTCAGTACCCTAACCATTTCCTTCTCCACCTTTTTCTTGCTTTGTTGTTCTATAATCTCTTTCAAATTTACATTTCCTTCCTCCTGAATTTTGTTCCACCCCTTATGTTGCTCCTTGATTTCCTTAATATGCTCATCTTGCATCCTTGATTTTGATTTGTACTCATCTAGTTTACTATTCATTCTGTCCCTTTCTTCTTCCAACCTCTTATTCTCCCTCTTGAGCTGTTTTATTTCATTTGATGCAGATTCATTACTCACCTTTAATTCTGTGACTTCTTTTTCTTGTTCTTCACTACGAGTGCAGACTTTTTCCAGTTTACCCTGTAGAATTTTGATCTCTCTCTCTCTCTCTTGCTCTAAGGTCTGTTCCTGGACCTCTCTAATTACTTCCCATACCTTTTTTAACTCCTGGACGTTCCTCTTCGCTGTTTTCTCTACTCCTGCTACTCTTGTTTGGTTCAGCTTAATACTTCCGTTACCTACATCATCGTCAGAGCCCACAAATTCCCCTTCACCTCCAGTTGTTGTTGTAAGCAATGCTCCATCACTCTCCGTCATGATGTAACCATATGGAAACTTTATTTTTCAGTGTATCTTGTATTGCTATGGCCGAAACCTGCGTTGTTTTTTTAAACTAATACTCGACGGGACCACCACTCACACACTCATTCACATAATCACAATAGGCTGGTCTCCTTTTTGCTACTGATTCAGCAGTTATTTCCCCTCGATCCAGGAGCAGCTCCTTCTCTCTCGGCGATGTGTGTGTATGTGTGTGTGTATATTCTTACCTATTTGTTCTTACCTAATTGTATCTCTACAGGAATGAGTGAAGCTCGTATTGTCCCGTGTCTTAAATCATTTTTATCATACATCTCCGTAAATTTATGAATTTTTTTGACACACACTATTTCATTCGGTAGTCCATTCCACTGATCAGTTGCCCTATTTGGGAAACTAAATTTCCTTATGTCTTTATTCCCTCTCTTTTTATGCTGTTTTTTGCAGTGTCCTCTTGCTAATACTTCCCCATAGGTTATATATATTCATTTATGTCTATTTTCTCTTTCCGTGATATGCATTTATATAGCATAATCATATCTCCTCTTTTTCTTCTCTCCTGTAGTGTTGGCAGATTCAGTTTTTCTAATCTTTCTTCATAGCTTAGATCCCTTAAGCTTGGTACCCATCTTGTAGCAGCCCTTTGAATTTTTCAATCTTATCTATGTCTTTTTTGAGATGAGGATTCCAGACTGCTGAAGCATACTCCAGGATTGGTCTGATGATAGATGTTATTGTCTTCCTCAGCATGTCTTCATTAATGTATGTCAATGCTATTCTCATGTTTGCAAGCAGTGTATACATGTTCTGTACCTTTTCATTTATGTGGTCAGCCAGAGTTAGTCTGTTACTGATAATCACACCTAAGTCCTTCTCTCTTTCTGATGTGTTTAGGGTTTTACTTCCTAATTTATAATCCCAATCTTTTCTTTTCCCACTTTTACCAAACTTGATTACATGGCATTTGTCCACATTGATTCCATTAGCCATGTATTACTCCATTCATGAAGTTTATTTAATTCTTCTTATACCTCTTTACAAGAGTCTCTGTAAGTACTGTAATTCTCCTTTTTATTTTTGCATCATCGGCAAACATGTTTAAATACTGTAGCTTTCATTTTGAATATTATTATCTATATCATTTACATACACTGAAAACATAATTGGTGCCAGCATTGAGCCCTGTGGAACTCGGCTAGTCACTTCCCTCCATGATGAGTAATTTCCCCTTAGTACTGTTCTCATTTCCCTTTCTCTGAGAAAATCTTGCATCCAACAGTACAGTTTGCCTCGGATTCCTCCTTGATGGTATAATTTCGTTAAAAATCTTTGGTGCGGTACTCTCTCAAATGCTTTCTTGAAATCTAGATAGATACTGTCCACCCATCCTTCTGTCATAGTAGCTTAATAAATTAGTAACACATGATTTTCCCTTTCTGAAACCAAATTGCATTTCTTTTATCATATTGTGTTCTTCTAGATGGTTTACCCAAACTTTTCATATTATCTTTTCCAGTATCTTACTTACAACACTGGTTAGTGATACTGGTCGGTAGTTGAGTGGTTTTTGTGTATTCCCTTTCTTGAATATGGGGACAATGTTTGTTTTCTTCCAAATACCTGGTAGTTTACCTTCACCCAAGGATTCCTTGAATATTAACAATAATGGTCTACTTAACTCCTTTGCACATTCATGTAGCACCCAACATGAAATTTCGTCTAGACCATTTGCTTTTCCTTTGTCTAATGTACTTAACTCTTCCTGTATTTCATGATATTTGTATATCTGGTAATATGTTTGGGCATGCATGTTTCTTTTCATCCCTCTCAAAATTATCTTCTTATATAAAAACTGATTGGAAATTCTTATTTAGTACTTCACAAATATCTTTCTCTTGTGTATATGAGATCCCTTCATCCGTAATGGATTGTATTTTATCATTTACTTTGGTTTTGCTTCGGATGTAGCTGTAAAATAGCTTTGGTTGATCACTGCTTTTGTTAATGATGTCCTCCTCAAATTGTTTTTGGGTTTCTCTTCTTATTCTTGTGTATTCATTTCTTGCCTCTTTATAGTTGTTATATGCCTTCTCACTATTGTGTCTTCTGTATCTATTCCACAACAAGTTATTTTTTCTTTTGATTTTTTACATTATTACACCATTTGTTTATTTTCATTTCTGTTTGTTTGTGCTGAGTGATATAATTTTGGACTCCTATTTCATAAAGTTCACTGGATTTTCTGTATATAACATTTAAATCTTGTCCTCTAAGCTCTTTTTCCCAATCTATTTCTAAGAAGTATTTCTTTAGGTCATGATAATTGCACTTTTTGTAGTTAAAGCTCTTTTTGTAACTTTCATTACTGTTAACGTATGTCATATGCAATCCTGAAGTTGTGATATAATACTGCATGGTCGCTTTTGCCGGATGGAGGGTGATACCTAATACTGTCAATGTCATTTTGTTTCCTGGTAAATATAAGATCTAGTACTGATGGTACATCATGTCCTCTTTTTCTGGTGCTTTCTTTTATATGTTGCGTTAGGAAAAACTCCTGCACATGGTCCAGGAGCTTTTGGTCCCAACAGCTTTCCTGGCTTTTTATTTCTAGAGTATTCCAATTAATATTTGTATTGAAATCTCCAGATAGTATAATTCTTTCTGATTTCTCCTCCATTCTATGTAGTAATGCTCTTAAACTTTGAATTTTACTCTTCCAGTTCTTCGTAGTCGCCTTTTTCCCAAGCGTTTGATTTAGGTGGCATGTATAAATTTGCCACAGTTAATTTCCCTTCAGATGTACTAATTTTATTGCTCTCAGTTCTACCTGAGAGAGTATATCTAGTTCTATTTCTTTGACTTGCAGATTTTTCTTTGTTAATATTATGATTCCTCCTCCTTTTTTAAAGCTCCTATCTCTTCTCCATATATTGTATTCCTCTAGGTTTAGGGTGTCATTTGATATCCTTGATGTTATTTTTTTTTCTGTTAGGCAAACAATATGTGGTTCCTTCTATTTAATATAATCATTCATCTCTTAGTCATTTAGTTATCATTCCATGTACATTTAGTACATCAACTTAATCATCTTGTTTACATACCTGTCATGACTTGGGTCTACTACCTTCCTCCTTTCAATTCCCTCCATTTTAAGTACCACTTTCGTACCTGCAATCCTATTGCTTTGTAAAAAAATGTGTTCTTCTCTTCCTCTGATCTTTCTTCATTCTTTGTTTTTGCCTCCTCCCTCTTGTCGTTTAGTAATCCCAGTTCCTCTTGAGTTAGGCATTTTTTTATCCATACATTTTTGAACTCCTCTTTTTCCATAAGTTTGTTTGCATTTTTCAGTATTTCCTCCACAGTGTTTACACTCTGGAAGGTTACTTTCAGTTGCCTTGATTTATTTCTCTCATATTTCCCTGGCCTTTTGTGTTCCTCTGTGTCTTTCCTACAGATTTCTTCTGATACTTCCTTCAAAATGTTCATTACATTTGCCATCTCCTTTTGGTCTCTCAAAATCTTGTTTTATATTTCATCCTCCTTTATACCAGTGATTACTATAGATTTGTTGATGTCTGCTGAATCTATGACCAGTTTTGGATTGTTTTTGATTATTTTCTTTACTTCCTTTTTAATGTTCTTTTCTTCAGCTCTTGTTTCCAAGTCTTTCTTTACTTTCACCATTTCAGCATGTGAGTACGTGGTTTCCACATCATTTTTGTAGCTTTGCATCGCTTCATTCACCAGGTTTATCTTCTCAGTATCACTGCTATGATCTGTGAGAGTGCTAGCCTTCCTAATTTTCTCTGTATCATTTCTGAACTCTTCCATAATACTCTCATGGTTGACAGCTGTGCTTGCTGTCTCACTAATCTTCCTTCTGAGTGTACCAACCTAAACTAAAAGCTCATCTATTGTTGTGTCTTTTCTGTTAGCTTCCTTTACTAATTTTTCATTTTCCTCCTTCTGCATGTGCAACTGCTTTTTTATTTCATCCATTTCACTCTGAAATGCCTTCTCGAATCTGTTCACTCGTTCCACCAGCTTGTTATATGTCTCCATTTCCACCAGTTCTGGTTAGAAATCATCATCCTGCTTTCTACCTTTATCCTTTTTCTTAACTCCTTCCATATTTACTTTACCAAACATGGTGCTCATCCTGTGGTACTATGAAAGAATGTACATACTCCCAGTCGCAGTTTACAATCCTCATGCCGCAACCAAAACATTAATCAGCTGATTTTTTTGTTCGACACATCTGCACTATTTGTTATATTCTGTTTTTGGAACAACACTTTTTACTTAAACGTTCTCTTTTATATTAGGATAATATTTAGTTGGCCCTAGTATGGAGCTTGACTCATATAAAGGTACTTTTTAGGTAATGGCCATGTGGAGCCGATATGGCTTGGCAGCGGAGCGGTACGTTTGCTCTCAACTGTGCCAGAGGTGTGTATGTGTGCGTGTGTGTATCTCTTCCGTTGGCCACACGACTTTTGACGTTCGGTAGAGAGGCGGACTGTTGCTGTCACCGAACGTGTACTCATGGCATGTGGTCTGTGTTTGATGGTGGTGGCGGATGGGGAAGACTTGGCCCAGTGGCCACGCAACTTTCAACATTCGGGAGAGTGGCGGACGGCTGCTGTCACCGAAAATGTACTCGTGGCTAGCGGTCTGTGTTAGAATCTCAGTGGCAGTTAGGAAAGAGTTAGTTAGGTGGCCGCACGATACTGGACTTTCGGCGGGGATGCGTACCGACTTTTTGACACTGCCTGTGGGTTACAGTTGTATTGCTCGCGTGCTGGAGGTTCACTGGGAGTGATCAGATGAGCACACCACTTTGACCATTCAGTACAGAGGCGGACGGATATTTTAGCTCTGGTTGTGGGTTACGGATTACAGTAATCACCCTAATATCCAGTCGCTCAGTAACTGGATACCCCAGTGCCCGGACATCATGGGCTCAGGTGTTCGGAGCCCAAGAATGCCATGAAAATGCAAAAGAAAAAAAGAAAAAACAAAAACAATTTTTAAAACCTTGTAAGTTTGAATTTGGCACATGGCGCCAAACAGCTGTGTTTATGTGCGCTTCTGCTGCTCCCCAGGCTCCCCTTCCCCTCCCCAGTTCTCACTCAACTACCATAGTGAGTAAATGATTGACAGGATGGCTGCGGTTCATGCTTATTTTTGTTTAAACAATTTTAATTCACACTGCAAAGGATAAAGTGCAGCACAACACTGGATTGCTTACGTGCTTCAAGAGCATTTTCACCACTGTCAGAGTCTTAGAGGTGGGGTAATCTTCGTAACAACCACCACGGACTGGTTGTAAGTACACTGTCAACTGCCAAGTATTTTCCATGCTCACCTCTAAATCCTCATTCTCTGGTTCCATTTCATGTATTTCATGCTTTGTGTCCCATATTTGTGTGCAAAGGCTGTGAAAAAGGTGATTTTCCTAGTGATTTTCATGTCTGTTACCTACTTTCACTATGCTGTCAACTGGTGAACATACAGTATTTGCCATACTCTCCTCTAAATCATCATTTTCTGGTTAAATTTCATTTATTTCATACTTTGTGTCCATTTTTTATGTGAATAGTGTCTTAAATAGGTTCTATGCATGTCCGGTAGATAGGTAAGTAGGTGGTTTTCTGAGTTAGGTTTGGATAGGGTCCATAAGTACTGGTGCGAGAACTTCAAGACCGATATCCGGACAGAACCAATTTCCGGACATGCCTTTGGCTCTGTTACATCAGATATTGGAGGGATTACTAGTATTCCTGCTCACGGCTTGAGTCCAGTGGCCACAATACCGAATGTTTGGACATGTTGGCTTGCTGGCCGAAGTTCTCAGGCACTTTTATGTCCGGATAACGGCAAGCAAATTTGGATAATGATTTAATAGAGCCAAGGTCCAGCATGCGGATAATGAATACGTCCGGATAACGAGCGTCCAGATAAATGAGGGACTACTGTA
>JAGKTI010014887.1:0-21137 GCA_018397915.1 Birgus latro | reverse complement strand
AATCTTATTACCTTAACATGTCCAATCGCTCCAGTACGGCCTGTGGACCCTCCAAAGAAACGCCGCCTGTGGCACTTTGGAGCTGCAGATTTGGAGGCCCTCAGGCAGTAGTTCTTTGATTTTCCATGGAATGATTATTGCTTCCTTGGCCAGGAGCCATCTGAGTGTGCCTTGCGCATTACGGGGGTTATTCTCTCGGGCATGGAAGCATACATTCCTTTCTCATATCCTCTGATCAATGCAAGAAAGCCTTGGTTTAATCACGCTTGTTCTAATGCTGTCCGCAACAAGTAGAGAGGGCCTATAAGAGGTACCGGAGCCAACCCACCCCTGAATCACATCTTTTATATATTTCTGCCCGGAACCGTGCTAAGTCTGTTCTTCGCTCTGCTAAAAACAATTTCATCCGTGCTAAATGTTCCCAACTCTCCAACTCGAATTCTTCTCGCTCCCACTGGCACCTTGCCAAAAACCTTTCTAACAACTTTACCTCATCATCCTTCCCTCCTCTTTTCTACTCTGATGGCTCTGTAGCTATTTCTTCTACTGATAAAGCAGATCTCTTCGCTCAGACTTTCTCCTCCAATTCCACCTTAGACGATTCCGGTGCTATTCCTCCATCACTTCCCCCCTCTGACTTCCTCTTGACTGACATTAAAATTTCTTCAGCTGATGTGTTTTCTGCCATCACTGGCCTCAATACTAAAAAGGCATGTGGTCCTGATGGAGTCCCTCCTGTTGTCCTCAAAAACTGTGCTTCTGTGCTTACACCCTGCCTAGCTAAACTCTTTCGCCTTTGTCTCTCAACTTGTACCTTTCCTTCTTGCTGGAAGTTTGCTCTCATTCAGCCAGTCCCAAAGAAGGGTGACCATTCCCAACCCTCTAACTATCGTCCAATTGCTTTAACATCCTGTGTCTCAAAAGTTTTCGAGTCAATTCTTATCAGAAAAATTTTAAAGCATCTTTCCTGTCACAACCTTCTTTCTGATTGTCAGTCTGGCATAAATCTTTAATTTCCAAACTGCCCTCCTACGGTTTCTATCCTTCTATCTGTGCCTTCATCTCTAGCTTCCTTTCTGGTCGTTCTATAGCCGTTGTTGTAGACGGCCATCGTTCCTCTCCTAGACCTATCAACAGTGGTGTTCCTCAGGGCTCTGTCCTATCACCTACTCTCTTCTTTTTATTCATCAATGACCTTCTAAGCTGTACATCTAACCCTATCCAACAATTCTCAATTTACAGGACTTTGTGAAATCCAAACGATAAGAACTATTGGAATTCCTGGCTCCAGAGGCACGGGGATCTATGTGTCCAGATTCCTCGAAACCTTCGAAATCAGTACCAGTAACTGTATTTTAATAACCCAGGAACGAAAGTGTATCTCACAAGGAGTACTGTTCCACAACTGAAGTTTGGTAATAAATAACTTCATCTTTTGAAGACTGCTTATCGCCTTTGGATCATTCGTGGCAAAAAGTGATGTAAAGCCCAAGAAGTGCATCAACCTCACCAGCATTATTTACTGATCAACTGGAGTAACCTGTCAACACAACTGACAAAAGGAGAAGCAATTGCCACAGTTACACTTCTTACCTGGCCACCATCATCAAAGCCAGACCAGCAGCGTGTATTACCATCGCTACTGATCTCTCCATTCCTGGGGTGCCTCACTTCAGGTAATGCAACTATGATAACCCTCAACTGCTCACTCTCTCATGACAACAAAATGCTTAAAATCGAAGCCCCCACTGGGAGTGCCTTCTGAAGGTTAAACCCACACGTTTCTACAGGTTCGTGTGTACTCTGCGCCACCACACAACTCAAAAATACGATTGGGAATAGGGGATCCCCCCCATCATCCACCTGCAGGGATCCTTTAGGATTTACTCAGCAGCCATCATAATTGGTGCCAGCATGACGGGACCCCCAAAGCTCCGTCAGGCTGGCAGGTTAGAAGAAACCCCCCAGCAAAACTGCGTCCATGCTGACCCTTATCCTTCTTCTAATTAAGTCATGCAAGATATAAGGTTTTCCTGGAAGGGAATGCAGACCCCACCCAACTCCCAAACCAGGGAAGGACTGACCCTTAGGCTTTGGACAAGTGTGTGGAATCCCTTACAAGGGCTATCGGGGTTTGATTCAGAGTTTTCATTTTCCTGGGTGGTCTGCCAACCAAGACTAATGAAGACTAACGAACTCCACCCATTCTGATTGGTGATTGTTGGCTTAAACACCTCATTTGCCCTTTGACAGGTCTTGATTTTAGTTCTGTGGGGGTGTTTAACCATCCTCCTAATTCGCTTAGGCCAGTGGGGGTGCCGAATTTGTCGCTGACGAAACTACCATGGGACATGTAGCACTTGATTACATGTTATTAATAGCAGAACCATGTCTGACCTGAAATTTGTTGTTAACTTGTAAGTTCCACGAGGATTTCCAATGTTCATGAAAGAGACAAGCTAGAGCAGGAAAACAGTTGAAAGCAGGAATGGCTGGAGAGAGGACGTAGATGAAAGAGTATCTGAACGTGCCAGTCAGTTAGCTTGTTCATTTCCAATAATAGCCAGGGAACCAAAAGAAGTGAACTAACTTTTTCTGGACAGAAAGGTGGAACAGCCACTACTGATATTGGGTTATGAGGGGATGTGAGTGAGATGAGGTGTGTACGGACGTTAGCACTCTGAGAGAGTCATGCAGAGAAGCTAACAAAGGATGAGGGAGAGAATCTGGGATGTGGGATGAGACTTCAATGAAGAGAGTAATGTTCTGCAGTGGAATACCTGTAATGAGAGAAAGAGTACTTTGGAAGGAGTCGCAGAACACAACAGGAAACCTGGCAGCATTTCAAAACAAAGAGCTGTCAGTAAAGTGTCAGAATAGTGAAAAAAGAGAGTGAAGAGTATCTGAGGAGAGAAAAGACTTACAATAAGCAAGGAAAGAAGGACAGAGTATAGGCTGAGGCAGAAGCCAAGGAAGGAAGGTAACTTGACGAAGGATAAGAATAGGAGAAAAATAAAATCAATAAACTGAAAAGGGTGGGAAACTATGGGGCATGTTAGTGTGCCATAGCCGTACAAGAGTTGGGCGTATGGCCATCAGCTTGGAGTGGCCCGCGCGCTAGAGCCATTCCTCAGGCTTGAGGCACGCATGAATGGGCAACCCATACTCCCTTCAAGGATATCCCTCATTAAACTCAAGATAGGTCACTGCACCTTTTATTAGACCTTGTACAGGAGCCAATGTGGAATAAAAGAAGGAAATAGGAGATTTAGCGAAAAGAGTGTTGAAGTAGGCTCGGAGGGAGGAGGAACTTATTAGTAGGAGACTGAAGAAGATGCGTATTATATCTAACGGTGAGAAAGTAACAATAGGGTGGGGGGGGGGGGGGTGCTTGGTTCGATGTAAAGACTAGCAGTGAGATTTGACCATAATGCACCAATAGCTAACTGAAGACCAATAAGTTAAATGGAATAAAGTTTTGAAAAGGTGCGAGTGGAGACAAGAATAGACTTGGCACCTGTAATCAAGTTTAGGAATAAGGATAGAGCAAAGATTATGGAGTGTGGCCCAGTCAGTACCCCATGAATGATGAGATACCGTTTGCAACAAGCAAATGTGTTGGAGTGTAGAAAATTAAACAGATGAAACATATGAATTCTGATTTACCCTGGAGTCAAGGAGAAGGCCAAAAAAAGGATTAGAGGAGCCGTAGGGAAGAGGGGTGATATACAGGTAAAGGGAAGGTTGAGGTATGATTCGTGAACAGATAAACGTCAGTGTACAGTGAAACAATGAGCAATACCACGTTAAGGTAGCATCAGTGGCATAATGGTGAATGGGAGATGAGGTAGGTCAGAATTATCAGCGTAAATGGAAAATGGTCAACGTACGTAGGCTGAAACTAAGTTAGGGTAGACAGTAGGAGATGCAATTTATAACGTATTAAGGACTCAGCTCTGGGGGACAACTTCATGATGGGGAACGCACATGAAAGTGGACTTCTAGAGGGACATAAAAAGTTCGAAGGGAAAGAATGTCGTAAAAAAAAATTTTTACCATGAAGACCAATGGAACGATGGCAACGAAGAATGTGACAGGCTACTTCAAAGTAGTATCGTAGGAATTTTGCTAATTAAAAAAAATGATAGCAATAAGTTACTGGCAGAGTGAAAAAGCAGAATGGTTAACATATTCTGGCGGAAAAAAAGGGGATCTAAGGTGCGGCGTGCTTGGTGATACCTGAACTGTAAGGGGGGAAGAAGACTATTGGACTGAATGGGCTACATGAGACGATTGTTGATAATCCATTCAAGAAGTTTACATAAGTCAGGGACATCGGATGGTAGTTTTGAGGAATATGACCAATTTTACCCGGTATAAGAAATGCGAGGAGGATCGCTACATGCCAGTCAGGAGAAAGGAAACCCTCTGTCCGTTTTCAACGAAATTATTACCAGGCGGCACGATTTACATGGATGGCCCTTGTACAAGCAGAAGTACACCAAACAACACATTTGGTATTGGATGGTCGCATATCACGGGAAATGACAGCGTGACCAGCTCTTTAAACTAGAATGAGGTTGCCGGATTATGTATCACGTGTAAAGGAAAAAGAAAAAGAAGGAAGAGGGCGTACGTAAGAGAAGAAAACGTCTCCTAGTGCAGCAACGTGAATATTCCGACACGTTGGGCCAGGAACGGGACAGAAGAGGTTAGAGTGAGTTTGACAGGGAAGTGATCACTAAGAAATATCGCCTTCCAACACCAATCAATGGAAAATCAGAGAAATCCAAGGTGAACAAAGAGAGAGATCTAAGTAAGAGAGGGAACGAGTGCAGAGGTCGAAGTGAGGAGGGGGTGCTAGTGTTAGGCTAAAGATGATGGTCTCTTGATAAGAAAGAAGCTGTTTTAATAAGCCTGTCCTAGTGGTAATCGCTGAGCCATCTCACAGGGAATGCCGGCAATTTACGTCACCAAGAAGAATTGGAATGGGAAGTGAATAATGGAGGATGAAGTCTGGAAAAACAAAATAGGGAAGAAATAGAGCTAACAGTGAATTATTGACGGAGAAAGACTCGAGCAGAAGTAAGAGGGATAGGTAAAGAAATAAAAGGAGGCTAAAGGGAAAAATAATTTTGGATAAGGATGGTGATGTCATATGAAGATGGAGATCCACCAAAAGCATAATCAGGAATATGAACTGAGGAAGAACGAAGAAAGGCCTCCTGGAGAGAGAGAGAGAGAGAGAAGAGGATTTG
Organism: Birgus latro; assembly: GCA_018397915.1. NCBI lineage: Eukaryota > Metazoa > Arthropoda > Malacostraca > Decapoda > Coenobitidae > Birgus > Birgus latro. Next base: position 15,879 of record JAGKTI010014887.1, on the reverse strand, counting down.
TGGGGAAATAAAAAAAAAAGATGGAGGTCTGTGTGATGGGCACCGATTCAGCTAACATTCCACTGACAAAGTGCCACAATAAATGAAACAGAAAATTAAGTCCAGGTGGAATGCGGTGATTGTTTACAGCACTGAGAGTGATAGTAACCAGGAACCATAGATGGATCAAGAACGGTAGCAACTGGGGTATAAAGGCAGGATGTGGTAATCATGGAGGAAGATGGTGGCTTGATATAGGAATAGAGAGAAACAGAAGACGAGAAAATGAAGGCTCAGGAAAGGTAGGAGGAAACTGAGTAGGAGGAACAGAGGAGGGAGGGAAATGTATTTCTGCTGGATAAAGTGTAGGGAAGAAAGAGGTACGATAAAGGTAATTAGGGATACTCTGAAAGATTTTAACTTACATAGAAGACAAAGGCTGAGTGGTAACCGATGAAAAGTCTTCATGGGATTGTTGTTTGGATGACGGGGAGTGTTGGAGAGGCAAGGAGGAGAAGGGGAGAGACCAGAAATATGAGACGGGGAGGACGAGAGGGTACGTTTACGTTTGCCTTCACAGGGTAAAGGTGAGGGAGGAGAAGACCATGAACATCCTGAAATATAATAAGGTCGGGCAGATGGAGCACCGGTAACAAGAGAAGAAAAATAGAAAAAAGAATCAGGAAGGGAGAGAAAAGCAACGAAAGTATTGGACACTGGTACTAAAGGTGTCACTGGAAGACCAGGACACATGGGACACAACAGTAGTAGTAAGGGCTACGCATATAGCTGTCAGGAGAGTGACTTAAGCTTGCTTGGCGATAGACTTCTCGAAGGGAAAGGCCAGTTTTTCAGTGAATACATGGCATCCGTGTCTCAAAAAGGTGGACTGGATATTATCTGTAAGAGACGAGACAGGATGCTGGAAGTATAGGCAGAGCAAGAGAGTCCTGCCTGAGCACTGTTTGGCAGACAGCCTGCAGTCGGCAGTACATGGCTGTGTGCCCAAAGTGACAGCAGGAAGAGAACTGGCGATGGGAAGGAATACATTCTTAAACAAAGAGGACCGTGTCCTTGATGATGACAGATGTGGAAGATTACAAAAAGCAATTATTATTTTGGCAATGTTGGCTGGATGTTAACGGCATCCACATGAAGGGATAATAAAACAGTGGAAAGAGAAAACTGGGTATTGTTGTTTGGAAAGAATGAGGTGAGCATCATCAACAGTTAACATAACTCTGGTTTCCAAAGGAAAAAAAGTTGGAAGATGTACAGTGCCGGAAGAGGAATTTAAATGGGCATCTGCAGAGACTGAAAGCGAATTACCAGAAGGATCAACCAATGATTTAATATTTCAGCTTGGGTTGCCTTTAGCACTCTGAGAAGATGAGAACCATTCGGTCACAGAGAGGACGTGACGTCAGTGTCTATTTTGCTAACCAGAGAGAGATGAAGGAAGAGGTTATCTGTATGTGTGGTGATGTTAAGTATTGGGATAAAGTCTATGGCCAAAACGAGAGAGGTGTTTAACGAAGAGTTAGTGAGTAGGAAAAAAGAATGAATATTGTTGTTAGAAAAGGTGTCACTGGAAGACAGGGACACATGGGACACAACTGTAGTAGTAAGGGCCGGTGCTCCATCTGCCCTGTTAATCTTGACTAAATATATCTGTGTTGTTTACTTATCTCCTAATTCTTCTGACTATCAAAAATTCTTTGACTATCTTACTTCTACGATGGAAAACATTCTATCCATTTCTCCTTTCTCTGAAATCTCCATTCAAGGAGATTTCAATGTTCACCACCACCTATGGCTGTCCTCTCCTTTCAGTGATCCACCTGGTGAACAAGCCTACATCTTTTCTATCCTTAATGACCTAGAGCAGCTTGTACAGTACCCTACCCGTATCCCTGACCGCCTTGGAGAGAGTTCCAACATACATGGCCTTTTCCTAACAACTAATCCTTCTGCTTACACCGTTAATCTTTTCTCTCCGTTGGGCTCCTCCTATCATAACCTTATTACCTTAACCTGTCCTATCGCTCCAGTACGGCCTGTGGACCATCCAAAGAAACGCCGCCTGTGGCACTTTGGAGCTGCAGATTGGGAGACCCTCAGGCAGTACTTCTTTGATTTTCCTTGGAATGATTATTGCTTCCATGGCCGGGAGCCATCTGAGTGTGTCTTGCGCATTACGGAGGTTATTCTCTCGGGCATGGAAGCATACATTCCTTTCTCATAGCCTCTGACTATTGCAAGAAAGCCTTGGATTAATCACGTTTGTTCTAATTCTGTCCGCAACAAGGAGAGGGCCAATAAGAGCTACCGGAGCCAACCCACCCTTAAATCAAATCTTTTATATATTTCTGCCCGGAATCGTGCTAAGTCTGTTCTTCGCTCTGCTAAAAATAATTTCATTAGTGCTAAATGTTCTCAACTCTCCAACTCGAATTCATCTCGCTCCTTCTGGCACCTTGCCAAAAACCTTTCTAACAACTTTACCTCATCATCCTTCCCTCCTCTTTTCTACTCTGATGGCTCTGTAGCTATTTCTTCTACTGATAAAGCAGATCTCTTCGCTCAGACTTTCTCCTCCAATTCCACCTTAGATGATTCCGGTGCTATTCCTTTATCACTTCCCCCCTCTGACTCCTTCTTGACTGACATTAAAATTTCTTCAGCTGATGTATTTTCTGCCATCACTGGCCTCAATACTAAAAAGGCATATAGTCCTTATGGAGTCCCTCCTTTTGTCCTCAATAACTGTGTTTCTGTGCTTACACCCTGCCTAGGTAAACTCTTTCTGCTTTGTCTATCAACTTGTACCTTTCATTATTGCTGGAAGTTTACTCTCATTCAGCCAGTCCCAAAGAAGGGTGACCATTCCCAACCCTCTAACTATCGTCCAATTGCTTTAACATCCTGTGTCCCAAAAGTTTTCGGGTCAATTCTTAACAGAAAAATTTTAAAGCATCTTTCCTATCACAACCTTCTTTCTGATCGTCAGTATGGGTTCCGTCAGGGACGCTCCACTGGCGATTTTCTCACCTACCTTTCAGACTCCTGGTCATCCTCCTTTCGGGACTTTGGCGAAAGCTTTGCCATTGCACTTGACATCTCAGAGGCTTTCGATCGGGTCTGGCATAAATCTTTGATTTCCAAATTGCCCTCATACGGTTTCTATCCTTCTATCTGTGCCCTCATCTCTAGTTTCCTTTCTGGTCGTTCTATAGTCGCTGTTGTAGACGGCCATCGTTCTTCTCCTAGACCTATCAACAGTGGTGTTCCTCAGGTCTCTGTCCTATCACCAACTCTCTTCCTTTTATTCATCAATGACCTTCTAAGCTGTACATCTAACCCTATCCACTCATATTCTGATGATTCCACCCTTCACCTTTCCATTCGGTTTCCGCAATGTCTATCTCAGCAGTTACTTCAACAAAAAAGAGATGAGGCCATGGCACACCTAATGTCTGACTTGGCTCGTATCTTTGATTGGGGTAAAAATAATCTTGTTATTTTTAATGCATCAAAAGCTCGGTTCTTACATTTATCAACCCGACAAAATCTTCCTCAGGATTACCCACTAATGTTTAATAATGAACAGTTATGTCCTGCATCATCTTTGAACATGCTTGGGGTTTTATTCTCTCGGGATTTGTCTTGGAAAGAACATATTACATCTCTTGTGAAATCTGCTTCCAAGAGATTAGGTGTGCTAAGCCGATTCCAAACTTTCTTTACCCCTGCACAGTTGTTGACCTTGTACACGGGTTTTATTCGTCCGTGTATCGAGTACAACTCTCATGTGTGGGGAAGCTCCCCACATGTAGCTCTTCTCAATAGTGTGGAGTCAAAGGCTTTTCGTCTCATTAACTCTCCTCCTCTTACTGATTCCCTTCAACCTTTGTCTCTTCGCCGCTCTGTTGCATCTTTATCTCTCTTCTATCGCTACTTCAACGGCCACTGTTCCTCTGATCTGTCTGCTTGCATTCCTCCACCTCTACGACGGGAACGTAGTACCCGTCTAGCAACAAACTCTCATGCCTTTTCTGTCCAACTCTCTAATACAAGAGTTAACCGTTACTCCCAGTCCTTCATTTATCCAACTGGTCAACTCTGGAACTGTCTTCCTCTGTCTGTATTTCCTACTTCCTATGATCTCCAGTCTTTCAGACGCAGTGTGTCCAGGCATCTCGAAATGAACAGATCTTGAATTTGACCCTCTTTTGTATTGTTTTTGCTTTTTCTTTGGAAGGAACAGTATGCAGGCATGTGGCCTTTGGTTCCTTCTTCCTTGCATAAAAAAAGAAAACAAGAAAAAAAAGTCGCAGGTCGGGGCTGAAGCAAATAAGGTTCAAAAGTTCTTGTAGAAGAAGAAGACGACGACGAATATGTGGACGGAGTCGTGGACATAAGGGTTCGTGAGGTAGAAGCTGGTGTAGTTAAATGGGGCGAAACAGTAGGGGAAAGTACAGGTTCAGAATAAATAGCGAGAATAGGGGACGTAGCACGAAGAGTAGCCGGGATCATCATTGAGGTTAAACTACCAGGAGGACTTGGGGATAGCGAACCTGATACTTTCCATTATCATACAAGGAAATGAAAAGGATCATTGTCTGTCTATATAAATAGGCTTTTCCACCTAATGGGGGATAGCCGAGACAGGCCTACATGCTCTCCAAATTACTCATCCACACACACACATTTACTCGTATCTTAGCCTTTGAGGGGAGAAGGAACTGCTCCTCCTGCACCACACCCTGCGAGGGTCAACTGTGCAGTGCAACCCAGCAACATCCGTAGCAGGGCCCAACAGCAAATCTGGTTTACTACTGTCACACTGTAGTGAACTCATCCCCTTGCCCACACCTGACACAATCAGGTGATCAGACCAGATGCGGTAGATCATCCCGTCGGAGCCTTGTCGCCATTTCTGCACTCACAATTTCTCTTTATTCATCCCTATCAAGCGAAGTCACTCTTCCTTGCTCTGAAGACATCCACTCACATCCAGTGCTCTCTTCACACTGTCCATCCATCCTATTCGTGGTCTTCCTTTTAACCTTACACCTCTCATATCCGACCAAATTATCTTCATCACCAGTCGCTCTTCATCCATTCCCTCCATATGCCCAAACAATCGCAACACCCTCTGCTCGAGTCAGCCATCTCTCGTATAACTCTAGTTCTTTGCACTTCATCATTTCTCACTTGATCCATACGCATCACTCCACACGTACTCCTCAGACACCTTTTCTTCATTACATTCAATCTCTTCCTCTGTGCTACACCCATATTCCATGTTTCAGCAATGCTCCCAAGGCTGATGACAGGGAGAACTGGAGTTCCCGTTTCATCAGTCCTCATGACTAGTTCCTGACCATCCCCCTTTGCTGAACTTTTTCAGTGTCTCAATAACACAGAAAGTATGCCAGCACGCTCTCCAATACAAGTTTCTCTAACTGTCAACACCAAACTACATACATGCTACACACTTCACTTCTTTTTCAAAACTGACAAAAATGATGTCAAATCACCCAGCCTCGGAGTCCCCAAGGGGGGTGGGACCATAAATGCCCCCATCATCCGCCCCTCTCCCGGTGACGACTCTAGCAGCTGACTGGAACCAATGTCTGACTCACTCTGTCTTTATTTCTGTAACATTTGCGGCCTTTCCTCTAACTTTCGCTCTTCTGAGCACCATCTCTTCTCCTCTAAACCTCACATTCTCTTCCTCTCTGAGACTCAGCTGCCTGAGCCAACTGACAGCAAACCCTTTTCTGTATCCTCCTACTTTCTCTATTCTCAGTTCAAAGCCAAAGGTGGCTGTTGCGTAAATGTACGCAACGATCTATCTTGCTCTCATTTTCCTGAACTTGATTCTTATGAATTCTCTACTCTCTGGCTTCGGCTCTCCTGTCATTCTCTGACTAAATATGTCTGTGCTGTTTACTTATCTCCTAATTCTACTGACTATCAAAAATTCTTTGACTATCTTACTTCTACAATGGAACAACACATTCTATCCATTTCTCCTTTCTCTGAAATGTCCATTCTAGGAGATTTCAATGTTCACCACCACCTTTGGCTCTCCTTTCATTTCACTGATCCACTTGTTGAACAAGCCTACATCTTTTCTATCCTTAATGACCTAGAGCAGCTTGTACAGCACCCTACCCATATCCCTGACTGCCTTGGAGGGAGTTCCAACATACCTGACCTTTTCCTAACAACTAATCCTTCTTCTTACACCGTTAATCTCTTCTTTCCGTTGGGGTCCTACAGTCATAACTTTATTACCTTAATCTGTCCTCTTGCTCCGGTACGGCCTGTGGACCCTCCAAAGAAACGCCCTCTGTGGCACTTTGGAGCTGCAGATTGGGAGGCCCTCAGGCAGTACTTCTTTGATTTTCCTTGAAATGATTATTGCTTCCATGCCCAGGAGCCATCTGAGTGTGCCTTGCGCATTATTGAGGTTTTTCCCTCGGGAATGGAAGCATGCATTCCTTTCTCATATTTTCTGACTAATGCAAGAGAGCCTTGGTTTAATCACGCTTGTTCTAGTGCTGTCCGCAACAAGGAGAGGGCCTGTAAAAGGTACCAGAGCCAACCCACCCCTGAATCACATCTTCTTTTATATTTTTGCCCGGAATCGTGCTAAGTCTGTTCTTAGCTTTCCTAAAAATAATTTCTTCTGCACTAAGTGTCCTCAATTCTCCAACTCGAATTCTTCTTGCTCCTTCTGGCACCTTGCCAAAAACCTTTCTAACAACTTCCCTCCTCTTTTCTACTCTGATGGCTCTCTAGCTATTTCTTCTACTGATAAAGGAGATCTCTTCGCTCAGACTTTCTCCTCCAATTCCACTTTAGACGATTCCGGTGTTGTTCCTCCATCACTTCCCCCGTCTGACTTCCTCTTGACTGACATTATAATTTCTTCAGCTGATGTATATTCTGCAATCACCGGCCTCAATACCAACAAGGTTTATGGGCCTGATGGAGTCCCTCCTGTTGTCCTGAAAAACTGTGCTTCTGTGCTTACACCCTGCCTAGGTAAACTCTTTCGCCTTTTTCTGTCAACTTGTACCTTTCCTTCTTGCTGGAAGGTTGCTCTCATTCAGCAAGTCCCAAAGAAAGGTGACCATTCCAACCCTCTAACTATCGTCCAATTGCTTTAACATCCTGTCTTTCAAAAGTTTTTGAGTCAATTCTTAGCAGAAAAATCTTAAAGCATCTTTCCTGTCACAACCTTCTTTCTGATCGTCAGTATGGGTTCCGTCAGGCACGCTCCACTGGAGATCTTCTCACCTACCTTTCAGTCTCCTGGTCATCCTCCTTTCGGGACTTTGGCGAAAGCTTGACCATTGCACATGATATCTCGAAGGCTTTCTACCGAGTCTGGAATATATCTTTAATTTCCAAACTACCGTCCTACGGTTTCTATCCTTCTATCTGTCCCTTCATCTTTAGCTTCCTTTCTGGTCGTTCTATAGCCGCTGTTATAGACGGCCATCGTTCTTCTCCTAGACCTATCAACAGTGGTGTTCCTCAGGGCTCTATCCTATCACCAACTCTCTTCCTTTTATTCATCAATGATCTACTAAGCTGTACATCTAACCGTTTCCACTCATATTCTGATGATTCCACCCGTCATCTTTCCATTCGGTTTCCGCAACGTCCATCTCAGCAGTCACTCAAACAAACAAGGGATGAGACTATGGCACACCTAATGTCTGACTTGGCTAGCATCTCTGATTGGGGTAAAAATAATCTTGTTATTTTCAATGCATCAAAGACTCAGTTCTTGCACTTATCAACCCGACAAAATCTTCCTCAGGAATACCCACTAATGTTTAATAATGTCCAATTCAGTCTAGCATCATCCTTGAACATGCTTGGGGTTTCATTCTCTTGGGATTTATCTTGGAAAGAACATGTTACAGCTCTTGTGAAATCTGCTTCCAAAAGATTAGGTGTGCTAAGCCGACTCCGAACTCTCTTTACCCATGCCCAGTTGTTGACCTTGTACACGAGTTTTATTCTTGTATGGGGAGGCTTCCAACATGCAGCTCTCCTCAACAGGGATGAGTTAAAGGCTTTTCGTCTCATTAACTCTCCTCCTCATACTGATTACCTTCGACCTTTGTCTCTTCGCTGCACTGTTGCATCTTTATCTCTCTTCTATCGCTACTTCAACGACCACTGTTCCTTTGAACTGTCTGTTTACATCCCTCCACCTCTACGACGGGCACGTATTACCCATCTTGCAACAAACTCTCATCTTTTTTCTGTCCAAAACTGTCTTGCTCTGTCTGTATTCCCTACTTCCTTTGATCTCCGGTCATTCAAACGCAGTGTGTACATGCATCTGGAAATCAATAGATATTGAATTTGGCTCTCTTCTGTATTGTTTTTGTTTTTTCTTGGAAGGAAGAGAATGTGGCCCATGGCCTTTGGTTTCTTCTCCCTTGCATAAAAAAAAAAACAAATAGTGCATTTGATACCACTACTCCCTCATACAGGCATCTCTTTACATCCATTCTAATCAAACAAGATCTAAATACTGTTTTTTTATTCTTCCCAGCACCATTCCTACTTCTTTCATTCTAAACTTCACCTCCTCATCTATTCTTCCATCCTCAGCAACTTGTGACCCTAATTACTTAAAACACTCTATCTCCTCAAGCAACTCACCATTCATCCTCCTACCATCTACCAACCTCGTACACTTCATCACTTTACTCTTATTTTCATTCACTCTCAATTTCCTCTTTTCACACACCCTTCTAAACTCCTCTGCCAGCTGTCGTAATTTCTCCTCCGAATCAGCCCCAAGTGCATTATCATCTGCAAACTGCAGCTGACTTTGATTCCACTCACTACCATCAGCATTCTCCAGACTGATACCTCCACCTAACACCTTAGCATTCACCTTCCTTACAACATCATCCATGTAAATATTAAACAACCTAGGCGACATCACACATCCCTGCCGCAGCTCCTTTGTCAGGAGAGACCACTCACAGTATTTTCCACTCCTACGCACGCTCTATTATTTAAAAAAAAAAAAAAAAAAGCTTTTCACTCCATTTAACAACCTACCACATATGTCCATACAATCTCAAAACACTCCACAAAGGCTCCCATCAGTTCTGTCATATGCTTTCTCTAAATCCATGAAAACCCAAAACATATCTATACCTTTTGCCAAATACTTTTCACACTCCTGTTTTACATCAAACACCTGATCCACGCATCCCCTCCCTTTCCAAAAAACCTCACTGCTCATCACCAATCATCCTGTACCTTCTCTAACTGTCATAATCAATACTCTACCATACACCTTACCTACAACACTCAATAGACTTATACCGCTACAACTAGTACATTCATACTTATCATACTTACCTTTATACAACGGAACCACACACACAATTGCCCAGTCAATCGGCACCATGCTGCTCACAAAACACACACTCAGTATTCTTACTAACGACTCAACAATAGTCGCTCCATCACCTTTCGAATATTCCACTGCACACCCGTCCGTACCTGCAGCTTTCCCTACTTTCATCTCCTTTACTGCTTCCTGCTCTTCCTCCATCGTGATCAAAGAAGAATTAAACTCTTCCAACACATTTATTCCTTCCACCCTTCCATCTGCCACAGTCTCAGCCTCCCTTTCCTCCTCTACAGTTAACAACCTTGCAAAATACTCTGCCCATCTCTTTCTTACTGCATCCATCTCAGTTAACATCCTTCCATCCTCGCCTTTTATTCGGTCTTCCTTTCCAGACTTTTCTCTTTCGCACCCTCTTCACCTCCTTCCAAAACATTTTCTTATTCTGATGAAAATTCTCCGTCAACCACCTACCCCAACTCTCATCCACTGCCACTTTTGCATAACACATAGCCTTTCTCGCCCTGTTCCTCTTTTCCTCATATCTCTTATATGACACCTCATCTTTCCTCTGCTGCCACAGTTCATATGTACATGTCCTCTCAGCTACAGCCATACTTACTTCCTCGCACCACCATTCAGTTCCCTTTCTCACACCACTACCCATTATTCTCACACACACACCTCTTCTGCATACCCAACAACAGCACTCTTAAACAACTGCCATTCCTCCTTCACACTGCCATTCTCCTGATCTTTCACTGCGTTCCACTCATCTTTCAATATCTCCTGATTCTCTATTATTTTCTCTTTTATACAACTCACTCGCCTTCAAAACCTTCCTGCCACACCCAACTCTACTAGCTCTCACCCACCTCATACCTACTCTCAACTTTCCCTCCACCAGGTAGTGGTCAGACATACCTCCACCCTCCCCTCTCAAAACTCTCACATCCAGCAATCTTCTTCTTACATTCTTGGACACAACCACATAGTCCATCAATGCTCTAATCACAGCCCTTCCACCCTCCTGTCTAACCCATGTATACTTATAAATATCTTTCTTCTGAAATAAGGTATTTCCAAATCCTTCTCTCGTTCAGTGCACATCCCTATCATTTGTTCCCCATTTTCATTTCTTCCAGGCACACCATGCATACCAACTACACCTTCAGTTGCTACAATTCCCGCTCTAGCATTCAGATCTCCCATCATTACCACATTCACATTTGCTCCAAAACACTGCAGACACTCATCAACATCATTCCAGAGAGACTCCCTTTCTTCTTCATCCCTTTCACTACCAGGCCCACATGCATTCACAAACATCCACAATTCACGCACAAATTTCGTTTTCACATACACATCAGTCTCAAAGACACCTCCTTCCATTCAGTCACACACTGCTGCACTTCCAGGCTCACTAACAAGGCTCTTCCTCTATCACACTTGACATCCTCCCATTCACACTTCCAAACTTAAATTCACTTTTCCCTTTCACCTTTGTTTCACTCAAAGCTAACACATCCAACGTTCTACATCCAATTTTCTTTTCATAAATATTCACCCAATCTCATTACTTTTAGCCTCAATCGTACTACATCCATGGACATTCATAGATTCATAAACTCAATCTTCAGGGTACAGGGATAGCTCAATTCCCCTTTCCTTTCTATGTCCTCTTTCATTGTAGGAACTAAAAATACAGAGGAGGGGGTCCCTAGTCCCCTCACCCTATCCCTTTTGTCGCCTTTTACGACACGCAGGGAATACATTGGCAGAATTCTTCCTAACACAACCTGGCCATTGAGTGGTAGTACCACCCCATAATACGGCCAGATTGTACCGCCCCCCCCATCCCCCCTGCTACAGAGTAAGGCTCATTGTGACTGCCAACAGAAAGGATCGTGTAGGTTGAACCTGGAGTCAAACGGGCTGGCCAATGACCCAACCAGGTCTCAAGCTCCGTGCATGTACTTTCAGCCCTAACCAAGTGGATAACAATACCCCGTAATGTTAGGTCTGTAAAAGAGCCATCGGCTCAACAAACCTGGCCAGTATAGTTTCTTCTTTGTATGTACAGTATATATCTGTTTGTTACTCTGGTAAATGAAAAAAAAAATTACCTTGGCTTTGACCATGAGGGAGCAGTGTCCCACATCACCATGCTGGGCCAGCGGCCAATGGCCGAGAGTCCCACATCAAAGCCACAGCACCCCCGGATTCGCAGCTGCAGCAGAGTAGAGGTCCACTTAGTGGTCAGACCAAGATGGCCCTTACAGTTCTCAAGATCAACAGCCTACGAACACGCTGCAGTCCTTCTTTTTGCAACAACGTTAGGGTCATTGACTAGAATTTTAATGAATGTGAAAAATTCTAATGCATTTAAGGTCAAAGACTGGATGGAGAGTACAGGAAAAACGGGATGGAAAAGACAACAGTAGAGCAAAAAATCAATTGAAGCAGTAAAAGGATACTAAGGCGAGAGGAGAAGGCAGAACCGTGAGGCGAGACGCAAATGCGGCGTCCACCCAGTATCCAACCCCCCCGCCCCCCGGTAACCTATGAGAACTCCTTCACGTGTCAAGTCGTGGTCGAAGTTTCCTAAGCTCCCTCACAACGACAAAGAGCAAGGAAACGGAGGGACCGTGCATAGGAAAACTCTAACGCAACTTTCTTGCAGAATATTTCTTTAATAACAATATCTCAGTATTGTTCTACAATTAATGAAAAGCACCAAGCGCCAAGTTTCTATATTTATCTTTCTTCACGGTCAGTAAATAATTGTAATAAAAAAAAAGGCACAAAATGGTAGATCAGACTCAGAGTAATAAAATATTGAACACATTTCCTTGGCTTGAATAAATGCGCTGTAAAAATAAAGCATCGATTGTTTTCTTCCCTTAACACTGCAAGTGTCAAACACTCAATATTCTTTGCCTGTATCTGCATACATTATTTACATAATATTTCATTGCAAAAATTAAAGGCAGTTAACAACCAAAAGGATTTTTGCAGAAATATTTAGGGCTTTACTACAGAAGCATTAAAGAGTAGTTGTTGTAAGACCGTGTATTCATTCTGATGACCTCGATGGTTATGAAGTCTAAAGGAATTTGAGGCTTGCCACAATGTCCCGTTACCTTAAGAAGACGACAAGTATTTCAGCCAATCATTGATTGAGCAGCAATGAGATCCTTTATTCACTTTCAGCATAAAATGCCAGAGGGGTAACGGGATTTTGAGGCTACTTTATACTAGACAATTAAAGAGTTACTGTTAATTTATGAAAAGGCTGTCATCATCAAAATCCAAAACATATGAAAATGAAGAGGGACGACAGGTTTTTCTAAGAGTTCTTGTATTGTATCATATGAATAATTCACATAATAATGTATGTACAAAATAACACGTCCACGATAAAATCTATAAATCTAAACTTATTGCAGCTATAAATATATGTCTATTTTTCTGCCTGTCTGTCATTTAATCTGTCTATTTATCTATCTGTCTATCGATATATCTATCCAAATATCTACATAGATATCTAGATATACGTATGAGGGGTCGTAAATGAGTAATAACTGCAGCTTCAAGGGGATAAGAGCTAGGTTTCTAGTTCAGATCTATCAGAGTTTTAAAAAAAAAAATAGGTGCTGACAAGTCATACCACAGCTACTACATACGTATTATATACATATTTACTTACAGCACTTCATTAGCATTTATAAGGCAGTGTTTGTCAACAGGGAGATTACGAGAGTGGTTTTGTATTTGAAAAAATAGCCAAACGAAAAGGTCATGAGTCACAGCAGACCCAATGTCATAAACAAATGCGTCTGCAAATATACTGCTGCTTGAAGAATTGAAGACTTTTAAGGCTACTGTTCATAGGTCTGCTTCCTGTTGCTTACAGACACCTCAGAATAATCCTAACACATCAAACTGGTTGTACATTAAACACAAAGGTTTCGAGAGAAAAAAGACTGGTATTTTATGACAAATCATACTAAAGTTCTTAATCAAGCATCTGGAGAGATGCATCAAAGGTATTCTCCCAGAAATCTGGGGTGGCCAAGGATATTATAGGAGCTCTGGTCACGCCGCTGTGTACCTGAAGCTTGAACAAAAAGTTCATTTACAAAGATGAAAATTAAACTATTGCGCTAATTGCTTTCCCATGCATTTCCTTTGTCCCTGCTATTTTATATACTGTATCTTACAAACAGTGTCGCATATTTAGGAGACTTCTAATCACCATTCTTTTTGTGTTAGTGACGGAGCTATATATAACAAAATGAATTACTATCATAAAACTTCACATAGCCATTACTGGACCATAAAAAAGTGCTCATTTCTTACTAGACTGTCAGTTGCCTTTCTCATGTTTTGTTTGGATGGGTGGCATAATACAGTATTTTATACTCGTATATGTCGTTTGGACAACCATGTAACATTAAGCACACTATGGCCGAAACACTTTTAGTTTTAAACACTGCACGAAAAAATCTAAATTGAAGGGAAGCACTTATTGATGAGATTACCACTTGTACTGTAGGTGGTTGGGTATGTGCTGAGGCGTAAATGAGGACTTCCAGAAATATATAACGCCTGTATACCTCCTGGTTTAGCGTGCATGACAATGGAGGTTCTTCATGTGTTGCTGCTGCAATACACAGTTAGAGACTCGTGGCTGTGGTGAAGACTGAAAGCCACTGATATCCTGCTCATACGGGACACTATTTGAGAAACTTGACTGGGGTGGGATTCAAAGCCAGTGTTCTAACAATACCATTGACTGATCTAGCGGTAAATACAGAAGCTGGATTAATAATGGAGAATTCGTGAGGTATGAAATGTCTGTCACACTCGTGGTCAAAATTTGGGCCTAAAGATACCAGAAGATGTTGATGTGCTGCTGCTCCGTGCAACACTTGGAAAAATTTGACAGTTTCTGTAGGGATTCGAAGCCGTTAGTGTTGTACCGGCCCAGGACGAATTTACAGAAGTTCATTTTCGTTAGTTTTCATTCAGTCTGCCAACAACAGAACCAATAGTAAAATCACAACTGGAGAGACTCGCTCAAGACTGGACGCTGGATATAAAGTGAGATTTTCTAAACTATTAAACGGCTTTGCAGCTCCTGTTTTATAATGGGGCTGAAAAACGTTGATTGCTGTAGATGTGTTCCCATGACACGACTGGAGAGGCTCGATGACCGTAGTAAAGATTCAGGGCCAGTGTTCCTTCCTGCTGCCAGCGTCGGATCCAGCGGTACACGGTAGAGAGGCTGGCCCCTGTCTCGAGGGCAATATCCCTCGTTGACTGACCTGCCACCCACAGCCAGATAATCAGCTTGCGATTCGCCGTCACTGTTTTCGCCCTGCTCGCTCGTCTTTCCATCTCCTCTCTGTCTGTGTTCATCAAGATGTACAATTGTAATTGAATGAAGGTAATCATTACAGTGTAGAAGTTGTGCCAGTTGTAGTACCAGCTGTTCTTACGATCAGCTCGTTGGTTCATCTCCAAGAAGTTTCATTCAGCGTCTGACAAAGTTCTAATTTAGGAATATGTTAATAAACTGTGTCTGCATCTATTAGTGACACAGCTTTTTTCTTATATATTATGGGAGGAAGCATGAAATTATTAACGACCTGAAAAGAGTACGTTTTTATGTTTGAGAAGCGATATGAAGATAAGGAAATGGGTTGTTAGAAAGTCATTTTGCACCTTTTTATCACCAAATCCTACAATGGTCAACCTGACATGTGGGTCCCTGAAGTAGGTTATTCAGTCCAAGCATTCTATAGCTTGAGTCTGAGAATGTATTTTCTACTTTATTCATGCTAACGCCAAACGATTTTATTCAGTTTAGAAAAGACCTCCTAGTTGTGACGGGGCTAAGAAGGCCGTATCTGACTCCCGCAATTTGAAAAGTCTCTGTAGAGCTGGATGAAAATCGCCAGGAAATAACAAGAATAGAATGATGAAGATTACTCTGTCCTGAATGGATTATGGCGAATTACCAGTCACTTGCCCGTTCCCACTCCTACTCTTCTTCTGACTTACTGTGTCACCCTCTTGTTACTCTTCTATTGCCTCAGTTCACTGCAGTCTAGGAACACCATTACTGCCTCTTTGTCATGCCACGAAGGTCCCAGCATAATGATAATTATCGGCACTGTCTCATATCAGGGTTAGTGACACATCTAAATTTGAAGTATCGTACTGAAAGCGTAATATTGCTTCGCAAGTCAGACTCTCTCTTCATAATAGTGAACTGATGCAGTTTTCTTTCAGAGGGGTTTACCAAAGAAAGACATGTTAAGCAGATATGTTATTATGGCAGTTATCGGCTAAATGTAACGACATATACAAGATTGTATTGGAACTGAGAGAGAGAGAGAGAGAGAGAGAGAGAGAGAGAGAGAGAGAGAGAGCCATACCACACATACAGTGCTTTTTGACTGTGTGAGAATAAGCAACCTTCTCTC
>JAGKTI010014886.1:0-12357 GCA_018397915.1 Birgus latro | reverse complement strand
ATATAGATATAGATATATATCGTCCAGACCTGGCAATTTTTGAGGTTTTAACTCATTAATTTCTTTCAATACGTCCTCCTTACTAATGGTTATTTTACTAAGAATATTTTCCACATTGTCATCGCAAATATTTGCTGCTTGAGGGACCAGGTCTAGATTTTCCTTGGTGAATACTGACATGAAAATAATGATTTAGGATGGAGCACATTTCTTTATCTTCACTGGTATTGTCCCCTGATTCTGTTCTAAGAGGTCCTATCCTATCTTTACTTTTCATACAGTACATTTGATAAAAACCCTTGGGGTTTTCTTTTGATTCACTAGCAACCTTAATTTCATAACTTCTCTTTGCTTTCCGTATCTCCCTCTTTACTTCTCTATTAAAAATCATGTACCTGTTACGTAAGTGTTCCTCTCCACGTTTTATTTTTCTATATATTCCTTTCCTTTGGCCTATAAGAGATTTTAATCTGTTGTATAACCATCTTGGTTCTGAATTATTCGTTCTAAACGGTTTTGAAGGGATATATCTGTCTTGGCCTCCGTGTATTATATATACTAACTCGTTATATTTTTCACTGGCCGAACGGATGCTTGGTACTGGACCTAAGTTAATCCCCATCACCTGTACTACACTCCCACCTATGACCTCACCCTCCCCAGGGACCTGGCAGACACTCCCACCTGTTTCCTGCCCCTCTTCTATGACCTGGGGTTCCCCACTGACCTGGCACTCCCTAAAACAGTCATACTCCTAATGAAATACCGTTCTAAAATAAGCTCTTAATCCATCAAAATCTCCTAGACGAAAATTAGGAATGGTGGAAGTATTTTCAGTGGAACAGACACCCCAAAATAAATCTGAACTTAATTCCTTCACGATCGTTATTACCAAGTCGTCCACCAACCTCTATATCACTAATGACGTTTTTTTTTTATTAGCTAAAACCAAGTCTGGTATATTATTACCTCTGGGAGGATCCCTGATATACTGATAAAGGAAATTATCTTGTACTACCAATAGAAATTCCTCTGACTCTGTCGCATTATCTTATGATCTCTGCACTGAGTGACAAGCCAAATGGTTTCCTGTACCCAGGAAACCATTTGCTACACTGGGTGGTAACCATATAACTGGGGTTTCTGGCCGGGTTAAGTGTCTCCCAGATACCCCTATCTAAAATCACTAAATTATGGAACATGTTTTGGAAAGCCTCGGAGGGCCCAATACCTGCCATATGGGCAATTTGCATGGCTGTGTGGAAAGTGAGAGGTGTGAATGGGGAGTGTAAGAGGGTGGAAGTGGAGAATGTATTCAAGAGTGCGAGATATGCCATGATGGCGTTGTGTGAAACTAATATGAAAGTGTGTGAAGTGGAGGAGTGGGAGGGTGTAAAGTGTGTAAGGTCACGCATGAATGGGCAAGGAAAATGCAAGGAAGGAGTTGCTTTGTTGATGAATGAAGTATGGCAAAGCAAAATGAGAGATTACAAATGTGTCAGCTTGGGATGTATGTATGTCAAGTTCAAGTTTGAGAAGGTGAAAATGGCAGTGACTGTAGTGTATGCACCGTGTGATGACAGAAGTGAGACAGGGAAAGACAGGTTTTGGGATGAGCTGGAAGAAGTAGTAGGAGAAATGCCCAGGAGTTATAGTGATTGTAATGAGGAATATGAATGGGAAAGTAGGCACTGGTCCTGTGAATGGGGTACCAGGAAAGAAAAATAATGGGAAGCAACTGAAGGATATGTGTCAGGAAAGGATGTTGTGCATTTGTAATACTTACTTTAAACACAAAAATGCACATAAATGCAAGTGGTATACTGGAAATGGAGATCATACTGAAAAGGAGACTGATTGATTACGCGCTTGTTGAGAAATCGATGCCGGGTAGTGTTGCTGATATGAGGGCAGTGAGAGGAAGATGTAGAGGTTTGTCAGATCATATGATTGTGGTATGCAAGATCAAGCTGAAAGGAGTGAGGTCAACCATGAAAGGGTGGAGCTGTCAAAGACAGAGAATGAAAGTCGAGCAGCTGAGGATCAAAGAAATGGCAAATGAACACAAAGACAAAGTAGGGGAGGAGTTACAATCAGTGAATTAAAATGAAATGGATCTAGACAGCTTGTGGAATGTATATAGGGACTGCTTAGTTAGGAATGCTAAAGCTGTGTGTGGTGTGGCAAGAGTAACAACAAAGAAGAAAGGTATGGCATGGTGGGATAAAGAAGTTAAGAGAGCAGTGAAGGAAAAGAGGAGGAGGTGGCTACAGTGGATACACCACAGGGTTCAGTTGAAATAAGAAATGAATATACTGAGATCAAGAAGCACGTAAAGAAACTAGTGGAGAGGAAAAAGATGGAGGTAAATGATGATCTAGGAAGAAAAATGAATGCAAATTACTCTGAAAATAAGATGTTATTCTGGAAAGAAGTGAGGAAATGTCTAAGCGACAGTATGAAAGTGTGAAGGATGTAAGTGGTAGATTATTAACAAATGGGGATGAATGAATGAATGAATGAATGAATGAAATTGACTTGGCGGCGCAACAGCAAAGGTCATATGCGGCCGAACACAAAAACTGTAAAAAGGTCAGCATAATGTAAAAACAATAAAAGGAGGAGACATAGAACCCTCCAAAACTAAGAGACAAATATGAGTGAGAAACACCATAAAGAGAGTTATATGAACAACATTGAAATATAAATTTAAAACGAATTGAGCACTATAGCTTCCTCAGTAGGCCAGCATGAGTTAAAAAAGAGAAAGTGTCTCCTTTTGCAGTACAAGCCTCCTCCCCAAGCACTAAGGAGAGAAGGTAGGACCCGTCACCGGTCCGGCAACTTGAAAGGTACTGCTGACGAAGGTCTCACAGACTGGGGCACTCCACAAGAATGTGCCGTACTGTCAAAGGAACTAGGCAATCATCACAAAAGGGAGGGGGAGCCCTCTCCATTAAAAAACCATGGGTCAGCCTAGTGTGACCAATCCGCAGGTGAGCTAAGGCTGTCTCCCACTGGCGGGACATTCCTATATACCCTCCATTACCCAGGTCTTGACGAATACTGCGAAGCTTATTTGACCCAACGCCATCCCACCTCTTCTGCCAACAAGAACGCGCAGCCGTCATACTGGCTACACGGAGATCATCAAACGGGACACGATAAAGAGGAGAGAATTGGCGTGATGTAGCAGCTTTCGCTAAGGAGTCAGCTCGTTCATTGTCCACAACCCCTACATGGGCAGGGACCCAACACGTCTTTACAGAGTACCCACACCTATTCAACAAGTAGAGCCACTCCAGGATGGCCAAGACTAGGGGATGAGATGAGGAGGTACAAGACAAAGCTTGCAAGGCACTGGCAGAGTCACTAAAAATGGTAAAAGAAGATGGAGGTAAACTAGAAATCAATTCTACTGCAACTAAGATAGCAGTAAGTTCAGCAGTAAAAATGGATGTGGAAGGAGGGAGACTCCCGCCATGGCTAAAATCATTAAGAATGATGCCAAAACCAGTCCCAGAATGGGATCTGGACCCATCTGTATACACAGGGATTGAGTCACTGTGGGTATTGGCCGCCTGTGAGGAAAGGGAGGTCTTTCTCTCTGGGATGTAAACACACGGTTGAACCTCTGGAAGAAGCCATGGAGGCACTCGGGAAACACGTACTGGGCAAACAGGGGAGGAGGGAAAACACAGCTCCTCCATGGCAGCCCTTACTCTGTACCCAAATGGGTGGGGATGGTGAAGATGGGTGTTGTAAAAGTGGTGAAGAGTAATCTCAGAGACAGCCCTACTACACAGAGAGTTGGGAAGACGGTGGAGGCGGTGCCAACACCGCACTAATAAGGACTGTCTACGGATATCCAATGGTGGCTCATTTGCATCAACCAACAGACTAGGTATCGGTGACAAGCGGAAAGCCCCAGTAGACAGACGGATCCAAGCATGATGGACTGAATTTAATGGGCGTAGCCGTGCCTCCGAAGCAGACGAGTACACCTCACACCCATAGTCTAGTTTGCTCCTCACTAAGGTACGGTAAAGGTGTAGCAGGGTAGCTCTGTCGGCGCCCTATGACAGATGTGACAAGGTCCGTAGGAGAGAAAGGGCTCGATGACATGACTGACGTAAAGAGCGGATATGAGAGACCCATGTCAACCTCCTATCGAAAATAAGGCCAAGACACCTTGCCTCACCTACAACTCGCACTCTCTGGCCGTACAATTTTTTAATTTTTTTATTTTTTTTTATTTTTTTATGTGTCCGACTCTGGGCATAGGCTTTACTGCCTGGTATCAAGGCCCAGCCGTCCTCCTACATACTACATGTCACCACTTCGGCGCTAACACCCACCGTCCATATTGAATACATGCTAGGGCTGTCTCATACAGGACTGGTGTATTGGTATTAGCGGGGTTATTTTTACGACATGTCGGCGGGTCTTCTGGTAGATCAGTAAAGCCTGATTTAAAGAAATTCAAATCCTTAAACTATTCCCTGCCCCAGCGAGGATTCGAACATGGGTCCCTCGGGACTGCAAGCCAACTCTCTACCGATCGAGCTACCGCCTCCCCTAATTGGAGGTCTGGGTCTGGATGTATACCTTTCATATGACAGAAATGTAAGGCCACTGTTTTAGTTGGTGAAAAACGGAAGCCATGCATGGTAGCCTAGTGTGAGACCCTGTCCAGAGCAAGTTGCATTCTGCACTCTGCCACAGCCATTCGGGAAGCAGCAAACCATAGTGTTAAATCATCAACATATAGGGAGGCAGATACTCCTTCTGGAACTGATGCTGCAATACCATTCAACGCAATTGCAAACAGAGTCGCACTAAGGACACTCCCTTGAGGCACCCCTTCCTCCTGAGCGTACGACGTAGACAAGGTGGAACCAACTTGAACCTTAAATTTACGATCACGAAGGAAATCGATTAGAAACAGGGGCAGTCTTCCACGTAATCCTATAGAGTGTAGTTTCTTGTATATCCCAAATCTCCATGTTGTGTCGTATGCTTTTTCCAGATCAAAGAAAACGCATATTAGGTGCTGCTTCCTAGCAAAGGCAGCACAAACTGCTGCCTCAAGACGTACCAGCCCATCTGTTGTTGAACGATACTTTCTAAAACCAGACTGACAATTAGAAAGAGACTCATTCCTTTCGAGGAAATATGTAAGGCGAGTATTAACCATTTTTTCAAACAGTTTGCACATGCAGGACGTCAAAGCAATCGGCCTATATTCAAGAGGACTGTACCCTGCTTTCCCTGGCTTTTGGAATGGCAATACAATAGCTTCACGCCAAGAGGTGGGTAAAGAAGAGTTCCTCCAAATTCTATTAAAAAGGTTGAGGAGAGAACACTGTGTATCCTCATCCAAGTGCTGGAGCATCGCGTATGGTATGTCATCCGGCCCTGGAGATGTGTCATGACAAAGGGAAAGGGCAAACTGTAGCTCGTGAGAAGAGAAAGGGAGATTGTACGTTTCCCTATTCTTTGAACAAAAGTCCAGCACCTTAGCTTCCTCCAACTCTCTGTGTCTAGAAAACGTTGAAGTGGCAGCGTCCCTATGAGAGACTGCTGCAAATGCAGATGCCATAGTATCGGCCACAATCACGGGGTCACCGACAGGA
Organism: Birgus latro; assembly: GCA_018397915.1. NCBI lineage: Eukaryota > Metazoa > Arthropoda > Malacostraca > Decapoda > Coenobitidae > Birgus > Birgus latro. The sequence continues at coordinate 6,721 of JAGKTI010014886.1, read as the reverse complement.
ATGCCATTAACCTTCAACACAGGGGACTTAGTTGGAGTAAATTTTCCTGAAATTTTCCTGACCTTCTTCCACACCTGAGACACTGGCGTCCTAGAGTTAATTGAGGAAACATATGCTTTCCAAGATTCCCGCCTAACATCCTTGAGCACCTGACGAGCCTTAGCCCTTGCCCTCCTGAACTGAATAAGATTATGCTCAGTTCTGCATCTTCGATAGCGGGAAAAAGCTATCTTCTTAGCCCATACGGCAACCCTGCATTCCTCATTCCACCAGGGGAGAGGTCGAGAGCGATACATGCCAGAGGATTTTGGGATAGCTTCAAGGGCAGCAGAATGCAAAGTGGAGGTGAAAAAGGAAACGGCTTCATCTATAGTTGGATATTCCTCTGCAGAGGAATCAAAAGATGCCAAAGCAGAGAAAAGTGACCAGTCCGCCTTATCTAGCTTCCACCTCGGTAAGCGGGAACAGGGACCAGATGTTGGTGATGTAAGGAGGACAGGGAAGTGGTCACTCCCGTGCAAGCTCTCCATAACCTCCCAGGTGAAATCCAGGATGCAGTCGGGTGAGCAAACAGACAGGTCGATGGCAGTAAAGGAATTTGTTTGGGGGTGAAAATGTGCAAAAGCACCAGTGTTTATTAATGCAAGGTCTCCAGCCTCCAGTAGTGATGCCATCAAGTCTCCACGTTGGTTAGTAAGGCAATCACCCCACATTGGATGGCGACAAAAGTCCCCCAAGAGTAGAAAGGGTGAAGGTAACTGACAAATGAGGAGTTCGAGCTCGTCCCTGCTGACTGTTGTGTTGGGTGGTAAATATATGGAACATACTGTATAATAAAGGCGAAGGAAAACTCGAGCAGCAATAACCTGTAGAGGCGTAGTAAGATTCAGGCGAATGAATGGGGTGTCATTGCGTAGGAGGATGGCTACACCGCCACTACGTCCCTGTCCAGGAAGAGGAATTAAATAAAATACATGGTAACCAGGAGGACTGGAGAGAGAAGAATCTCCAACCATTGTCTCCTGTAGGCAAACACACACAGGGGAATACCTTGCCAGAAGCCAACGAAGTTCCTCCCAATTTGCACGTAGGCCACGACAGTTCCATTGGATAATAGTAGCCACTGTCACTATTAAAAAGTGAGTTAAAAGCATAAACACATAAAAGAACTAAAAGATGAGGGAATATGGAGGAACTATTTACAGAGAAGCAAGGGTCACTTTGTAGAAATTACTGAGTGGCCCTGGGAGACAGCCTTCTTATTAGGGCGGGCACATCCACTAGAGGGCAGTTCACGGGCAGCACTGTGAACAGTGCGATGACCTAGGCCCTGCGAAGTGATAGAAGGCTTAACAATTACTCGTCGATGCCCAGTGGATGAGGGATTCTTGTTCACACCTCTATCCAATGCCCCCAACGACCCAGGGGGGCGAGTAGTGGCGGTTGAGGTCCCGCCCTCTAAACCTGGAGGGGGCAAGACAGAATCCTCAGAGGCATCCAGAGGAGAAATTTCTGATGCTCCTGAGGAGGAGGCGCCAGACTCAACTGACGCCTGAGGAGCCCTCGGTGACCCAGAGTCAGGGTCCGGGGGCTGGCACGTGGAAAGACTAACATTTGATGGAGGACACTACGGGTGATACCTTGCTTGGGGGATCTTCTGGACTCAAAGACTCCGAGGAACCACGATGACGTTTAGAGGTAGGAAAGTGCACATCGTTATTACTGGTAGATAGAGGCGGAGAGGCTGAGACCTGGTCTGCAGGGGCTACTATCTCGAGAGGGGTAGATTCTTGATTCATAGGCACCAGGTTTGTGGATGCAGACACTGTGAGTGGAACACGGGACTGCTGTTGGGCAGCACGACGGGGGCGTTTATTGCGGGACAAGACCGAAGCATAAGAAACCCCATTATTGAAAACTGATGCCATGGCTCTGCTCCTGGCCTCGGCAAAGCTCACCTTATCCCGATTTCGGATGAGAAGGATTTCCTCCTCCAACCTGAACCGGGCACAGTCATTAGAGGAAGCAGGATGCGCCTCACCACAGTGAACACAACAAACAGGCCCAGGGCAGTCCTGACCTGCATGTGTGGAGTCACCACAATTGACACACACCGCCGGGAGGCCCTGTTGCAATCGACGGCAGACACGGCCAACATGCCCATACATTTGGCAGTGGTAGCAACGTCATGGATTCGGTATAAAGGGTTTGACCTTCAGAGAGAGCCAGGCAACTTTGATGGAGGAAGGGAGAACAGTGCAATCAAAAGTTAATAACAAGGATGGGGTTGGGGTGAGAATTCCATCTATTTTCTTTTGGAATCTTTCTACTTTGATGATGTTGTGGACCTTCAGTTCTTCGAGCAGCTTCTCTTCAGAGTATCGAAGCAAGTCTCGGGAAAACACATCCCCACGGCACTGATTAAAAGTCGCATGTGGAGCGCAAGCGAACTTTGCACTGGGTTCTTTGCATTTTATTGCGAGACGGGAACCCTCCTCAGGTGATGCAACCTCGACTAGAAGGCTGCCATCCCCTTGAGCGGACATCCTCGGCTCCCTCCCACAAGTAGCCACGATCTCTCAGTGTACTTCGAAAATGTCGAGGTTGGAAATTGGTTGTCCCTCTAGTGTCTGGACCGTGTAATATTTCACAAAGTCTGTTCTTTCAAATATTCCTGGAAGAACCTCGTGAGTAATTCCAGGGGACCTCTCCAACTTATTCTGTCCTCTATTCTTGGCTTTACCTTTGTTCCTGGAACCAGAACCAGGCTGGTAAGGTTCCAGGCTGGCAAAATGTGGAACTGGACGGGTGGGCACGGGGGCCTCGCCCGGGGAAATATCATGAGAGGAGCCAGGGACGGGTGCCGGGTCGTCAGGAATGGGATTGTTATTTAAAAAGGGGGATGCCATGTAGATCACTAAAAACTTCATTCCCCCACCCCTCCACCCACCATGGAGCCCAACAAGGGGAGGTCGTATGCCAGGGATAACACCACTGGCGACCCCAGAGGTAGCGAGAGAGTATTCGCGGGTAACCACCGGGGGACCCGGGCAAGGGTGACTCCAGGACGATAGGAGCCACCAGGTCCCCCAATGCCCACTTGACCCTAGCCAACGCATGACCAGCCGATTGACCTGGTCGGGCCCAACCAGGCCGCCCGTCTGGCCGGAATAAGGGACCAAAGAGATGTATTGCTAGCTGCAGGGCACATCGTGCAGCATCGCTCAACCTCCAGGACTCCCGTCTCCCAGCATTATGGGACGCAACGCACAGCAAACACGTGGGGAGGCAACAGTCCAGCCCTAGATGGCAAATGGGCTGGAACTAACATCACCAGCAGGCCTCCTCCACTAGTGATGTAGTAAGGACTATATGGAAAGAATATTTTGAAAGTCTGATGAATGGGAATGGAGAGAGCAAAGTGACTGTCAACACAATTGGTACTGGGGGTGTACAGAGAAGGAATGCCATGAGAGGAAACATGACTCTCGCAGAGGTGAAGAACACTATGAAACGGCTGAAAAATAGGAAAGCAGCTGGGGTTGATAAGGTGTATGCAGAGATGATTAAGTGTAGTGGAGAAAGGGGAATGAAGTGCTTGTTGGAGATACGTATGAAAACATGGAGGAGTGGAACTGTGCCAGCAGAGTAGAAAAAAGCAGTGATTGTACCCCTGTACAAAAATAAAGGTGAGCGAAGTGAGTGCAAGAATTATCGTGGCATACGTCTACTGAGTGTGGTAGGGAAGATATATGGAACAATTACTATAAAGAAAGTAAGAGAGATATCAGAAGCTCTAGTGAGTGACAAACAGGGTGGCTTTAGGAACGGCACAGGATGTGTGGATCAAGTATCTGCAGTACGACAGATAATAGAGACGGGCATGTGAGAAGGTCTATAAAGTGTTTATAGCATTTATGGATCTGGAAAAGGCATACATCAAAGCAGACAGAGAAGGATTGTGGAAGGTTCTGCACATGTACAGTGTAGATTATGAGCTGCTAGGTGCCATCAAGAGTATTTATGATGGTAGTGAGGTATGTGTAAGGGTACATGGGCATCTAAGTGACTGGTTCACGATCAATGTGGGTGTGCAGCCACGTTGTGTGATGTCCCCATGGTTGTTCAATATACAGTCATCTCGCATAAAGTGCATGAATATGGGTGACACAGCCCATCGCACTTTATATATTCGCACTTTGCGAAGCATTGGATCCCTCGTTAAAATGGCTTTATGGGCGACACATCCTGAATTTTCGTACCCTGATTCACCATTACTTAACCCTGGGGTAGAGACAATCAGACCAAGCGAGGGCAGACTATGTCAGAACAGACCAGAGATGAGTACAGACATGACAATGGCCTTGGGGAGGTGAGGGGATGCTGCGCAGATGCTGCCAACATCTCAGTGCGCTGTGATGTCGGCCCCTCCCTCGCTGTGACATCATGGCACTGGCACCTCCCTCGCCACCACTCACTCACACACCAACTGCACCCCACCACATATACTCACCTGTCCCACCCTTACCCATCGCGTGCTACAAATTATGCTCGCGAGTTGCGAGAGAATATTGTATCTGCCTCAATTTCTCATGCCCATCGCACATTGCAAGTAGCAAACGCACTTTCTAAATAATTAATTATTGTCAGACACCCATTGCACATTAGGCGAAACGCATTTTGCGAAGGCGCACTTCAGGCAAGATGACTGTATACATGGATGGGGTGATGACAGAAGTAAAAATACGAGTACTAGAAAGAGGGATGACATTGGTAATGAATGTGACGGATGGAATATCTCAAATTTGACGTATGCTGATGATGCAGTGCTACTTGCAAATACCAGACTAAAGCTTGGTACTCTAGTGAAGAGTTTTCTAGATGTCTGTGAGTGTCGTGCCTTGAGAATAAATGTAGAAAAGAGTAAAGTGATAGATACTGAGTGAGAAGGTTACTGCCAATGTGATGTTGCAGTGAATAGAGAGAGACTGGAATTCGTGAGAGAGTTCAAAGACCTGGGTACAGTGAAAGAAAAGAGGAAAATGTGCAAAAGAACTGGAAAGTGACACAAGGAAGGAAGGTAGCTGGTGCTATGAAGCCTTTGATAAGAAACAGAGGCTTGATTGTTGCAGCTGCGCGAGGCTTACATGATGGAGTGTTAGTGCCAACTTTAACCCGCCCAGTCCCGACCGTTTTTTTACCCAGCCTACCCCCAGATCCTGACCAATTCTCGACTTTTTGTTTTTTGGCTCAAACCTCCGCTTTAAAACATCGAAAATTCATAGAAAAATCGCTCTCCTGAGCTTAAAAATGTTGATACAGGTGTCATTCAACCTTACGTTTTCCGTCTTTATCAGGGTACCTGGAAAAAGAAAACGAACTATGGAAGGGTTAACTAATTCAAGCCACTTTAAATTACATGTTTATTTATTTATTTGGTACGAATTTATGTGTAGTACAAGTCTATATTGGTTTTCACACAATAATATAGGCAATAAAAGCATTGTTCACTCACCCAAAACCCCAGTATATGGCACCTTCCTTTACAACATTACCACCTTGTCACTTCTGTTTGTTTCTACCTCTAGCTTCTTTGTCCTCCACCTCAGAAATCACTTTCACCGTGAATTTCGTCATTGGAGAGACCGTGGGGCAACATACCTTTACTGGCCAGGTTACTGCTAACAGGTGAATTGCCCAGTGTGGGGGGAGGGGGGGTTAGGTGGGGCCAGGCAATATCCCCGCTTGACAGCAGGTAGAGGAAGGTCTCCCACATATGCCTTTTTTTTTTTTTTTTTTATGTGTCCGACACTGGGCAAAGGCTTCACAGCCTGCTATCAAGGCCCAGTCTTCCTCCTACAATCTACATGTCACCACTTCGGCGCTTAACACCCACCGTCCATATTGAATACATGCTAGGGCTGTCTCATACAGGACTGGTGTATTGGTATTAGCGGGGTCATTAATACGACACGTCAGCGGGTCTTCTGGTAGATCAGTAAAGCCTGATTTAATGAAATTCAAATCCTTAAATTGTTCCCTGCACCAGCGAGGATTCGAACCTGGGTCCCACGGGACCGCAAGCCAACTCTCTACCGATTTACCAAAAATCACCTGCGAATATTGAAAAATGTGCACACAATAGGCCTTGCAATTGAGTGACGTACGATGCACGTTGGTGGGTCTGTCCGCGGAAAAAAGTAGAGACGTGCATCGTACGTCGCTGGGACTCGGAGGGTTAACATACACGTGTGAGACTATGGTGTGGCATGAAAACGAAAAGTCAAGAGGAAGAGCAGTGGAGGTGAGATTGCTGAGGAATGTATTTGGAGTACAGAGAGTGGACAGAATAAGAAATAATGTGATTCATGAAAGATGTGGAGTGAGGAAGTCTGTGGACACCAGAATTGAAGAGAGTATACTGAGATGGTTTGGTCATGTGGAGAGACTGAATGAGAGCAGAGTGGTGAAAAAGGTATATCCGAGTGAATCTGAAGGAGGGAGAAGGTGAGGTAGCCCAAGAAGAAGGTGGAGGGATATGGTGGATGACTGTGTGAGGAAGTGAGGTATGGAAGTTGGTGAGGCTAAGGGACTGACAAGAGACCGAGCTGGCTGGATGAATTTTGTGCAGAGAAGTGCATAACCAGGGATTTGGCACCCCATTTAAATGTGATTTGGACTGACTCTATCGGATTGGTATATGTGAAGCTGCAAAATGTGG
>JAGKTI010014885.1:0-21138 GCA_018397915.1 Birgus latro | reverse complement strand
ACACACACACACACACACACACACACAGACACGTTCGCACGCAAGCACCCAATGCATGAGACCTGGTATGGCTGTTGTCAACAATTTTTATTGTCAACGTTATAATGCATTAACTTCTTGCTGCAGCATTCATAATTATATACTTTTAACATGTCCTAGTGTTTTGTTTGTGTATTAGTAATGTGACTATGAGAGTAATGTATGGGGTTAGCTTGAGATGTAACTGCCAGTTAAGAATGACGAGTGGGGGGTTGGATGGGGTAGGGGTGTGGGGGAGGGTAGGAGCTGGGGTAGCTTGTTTCGTCACCCCCTCCCATCTTCCCTGGGTATACAGGGGTACACACCCCTGAGCAGAAATTACTGATCGTGAATGTGCCTGTAATGAAATAAAAAAAAATGACCAATGTCTGGAGTGATTCTCTGTCAGCTGATACTGTCCGTTGCTTCCGAAATCCGTTGATTCGGGGTCCATAGCATCGAGGGTCGACTGTATTTCATTTTTAATTTATTTCATATAATTTTACTGTATTTCATTTTTCTCGTGTTTATTACACATAGCAGCTGGCTAGCGTAACATGCAGTGGTGCTGGGAACAATGCTGGCGTCCCTTGTTGTAGTTCTCCACGTGTCACGCATTTTTGTGGTTGCGTGACTCATTCATTACTACATTCCTCCTACTGTATTACCTACTATTAGTACTACTAATACTGATACTAATCGATAATACTACTACTGTTAAGGACTGTTGTACATTGGGGGAAGTGTTTACAGGTTGTTATGAGTGTGAATCAGTGTTTTTGCCCTCCTCTTCCTCCTTCTACTACTATACTACTACTACTAAAATAAGTCTGTCACAGTTACAAAAACAACATGAACAACAACAACAACAACTACTACTACTACTATGGCTGCTGCTGCTACTACAGCTACATGAAAAATCAACTGCTACAACTAATACTGAGGACCTGGAGCGGTGGCCTCTTCGTCGTGGGTCTACCCCCCAGAGGTTGTCGAGGGGAAGAGGAGGGCAGCATGGGGGCCAAACCACCGCAACCCCCCCCCAGCCCCACACGGGGCCCGAGAACCTGGGAGTGGCTTCGGTCGCCCGGGCAAGTACCACATCTCTCCACACATCACAAACAACAACAACAACATTATTTCTACACCGTGAAATGACTCCCTGGTGGTCATTTCTCGAAGACTTCTTCTCGCCAGGGACATTGAGAGCAATCCAGGACCTCCCAACAAATACACATGTCCAACATGCTCAAAACCTATCACGTCAAGTTAACGGACAAAGGGTTCAGTTCAGTGCAATTCTTGCAAGAACTGGACCCATTACACCTGCACAACACTTGTATCCAAAAAAGACTACACAAACACCTGGACCTGCTTCTTATGTTCCTTCCCCCCACCCACTAACCCCCTCACCAACCCTACTCCTATTTCCCCCACACCTCCTCAGCCTAACCCACCAATCCTTCCCACACCATCCAATCCCCTAACCCCTCCTATCCCACCCCAAACTAATCCACCCCAACCTTTACCTCCACCACAACCTTCTCCTACCCCTTCCCCTCCACCCTCACCACCACCTCCCCTCCGTGCTGCAGCACCCAACACACACCGCACATATAACAAAAAACATTCTCCAACTAAACACAGATGGCATAAACACTAAAAAACAAGAACTCACACAATTCATCAAATAACACAACATACCCATTGCCATCTTACAAGAAACAAAACTATGCACAACAAAAAAAACACCTACATTTCATGATTTCACCACCATCGGAAAAGACTGGGCCGACAGTGGTGGCGGTGGACTCATCACCCTGATACACAAATCCGTCAACTTTTCAGATACCAGTGCACACACAAAGTCACTTCTGCCCCCACATGAAACTACGACAGAAATACAATCAATTAAAATAAGCACTGTAACAAATAGCACACAACAATCGCCAACACATACATTCCCCCCCAATCATCCCCCACAGTACTACACAATTACTCTCCACAAATACACCACATCACTAACAAACCCAACATCATCCTGGATGGTGATTTCAATGCCAAGGCGTCGGCCTGGTAAGTCAACAACCCTGACACAGACAGAGGGCTGGCACTACAAACCCAGACAGATCATCTTTTCTTATTCAATCATCCCAATCATCATACCCATATCCCACACCAAGCCCTCTTCCTCCCATCATCCCCAGACATCACCTTCTGCTCCCCAAACCTCGCCCCCACAACATCCTGGAGAGTGGTCAAAGCCCTTGGCTCTGACCACCTCAGGATCATCATCACTACCAAAACCAGAATCACCCCAGCAGGCCACAGACACACATACACTAATTATAAGAAAGCCAACTGGGAGGCCTTCACAACTGAAACAGAACAACACTTTGAAACATTAAACAGTACATCCATCACAAACATCAACACCGCTGTGCAAACTTTCAATGCAATTATACAAAATGCAGACAAAAGACACATCCCTAGAGGCAACAGAAAAAGACACAACCCCAACTTCACACCAGAAATTCAAGGCCTCATGAGACAACGGGACACACTACGACACTCCCAAACACCACATACGCATGACACCATACAACAAACACAAGAACTCAACACTCAAATAAACAATAAAATATCAGTACAGCAAACACTAAATTGGAATAATTATCTCCAAACACTTGATCACAAAACAATCACCAGCAAACTCTACAAAACATTAAACAGCATCACACTCTCCAACAGCAACACTACACAATCACACGCTGCCATCACAACAACAGACACCATACCTTCAAACAAACAACAAGCAAACACTCAATCACTTTTCACATGTCAGCCATCTAAACCCCCATCATGACGACCGACGTATCATCCGACGTAAGAGACAGTTCCCCACAGACCCAAACTTCGCACCTTTCACTTACAACCAGACGAAGCATATCATCAGCAACCTCAAGCACTCATCTGCCTGTGAACCAGACAACATAAGCAACATACATCTTAAACACATTGGACCACAAGGCATACAAGCACTCATCAACATATCAAACTACAGCTACTCACACAACATAATACCCAACATCTGGAAGCATGACATTATCATCACTATCCCCAAACCCAACAAAGACCCCACGTTACCTTCCTCACACCGCCCCATCACACTCCTCTGACCCCCTCTAAAAGTCACTGAAAGACTGGTACTACAACTAGTTACACCTCACACTCCCCTAGCCCCATCACAACATGGTTTTAAGCCACTAACTCCACAAATACTCTTCTTACAGACCTCACACAGAGAGTTTTTGATGGCATGAATTCAGCTAGGCCACCACATAGAACACTCCTTGTCACACTAGACATTAGTAAAGCTTTTGATTCCATCCCCGCCACAACCTCACAAACAAAATATTCAACACAAACATGCACAATAACACTAACAGATGACTGGCAAACTACTTAGCAGGGAAATATGCACATGTAACTTTTGCTGGTCAGTCCTCGAACATCAGAAACTTCACAAATGGCGTCCCCCAAGGATCTGTTTTGTCTTCTGCACTCTTCAACCTATACATGCATGACATACCCACACCCCACACACAACAAATACACATAGCTTCCTATGCAGAAGACATAACACTTACATGCACACACCAAAATGCAAACACAGCCACATACATCCTCCAACCTTACCTCAACACACTACATGAATGGTTCACCACAAACAGACTCAAAATAGCCCCAGCCAAACCTACAGTGACCCTTCTCACAAACTGGACAGCAGAACACAGTCACATTTCACACCTCACCATGGACAACACTCCCCTACCACACACACACACACACGCAAAATCTTTGGTATAACATACAATACATCAATGTCATTTAAACAACAGATCACAAACATCAAAAATAAATTAACACCTAGACTCAATGCCTGGAAGTCACTTTCCCATACAACATTTGGACACAACAAAGAAACCACCACCACAGTATACAAACAATACATACATTCAGTGATGAAATATGCAAGCCCTGCTTGGGCTCCTAACCTCACTAAAACACACTATAACACTCTTCAGACCATACAGAACAAGGCCCTAAAAATAATCACAGGCTGCACAGCTACTACACCTATAGACCACCCACATCAAGAAACCAAAGTCCTCAAAGTCAAGTATCATCTATACATGAGAGACACCCAAATTCTCGCTGCAGCCTCCACAAACCCACAACATCCACTACACTACATGGCAGCACGTCCACACACACACACCAAGGAACATCAAAACAACACCCAGCACACGATATCATACACAAATACTATCATCTCTTCCCCCTGCCTGCCTCAGACCAGCTTCCAGAAGCATATTCATACTCAAATCACTCGCCATTCCATTCAGTCACTCAAAGACAACACACAGCTGCATGCACGGCCTCCTGATAGCCATCCTTCTGAACGCTATCTCCCCCGTGAACACAGGGTCCACCTGGGCAAGCTGAGCTATGGGCATCATCCAGCCTTCTTAAGTTATCAGAAGAGGCTGGATGACTCCATCGCTGATGCCTGTCCAGGATGTAACACAGCACCCCATACTAGTAAGCACATCATGGAAGACTGCATTGCACACAATCACCTACGCCAACAAAACAACATACACTCCTTGAGAGCTCTGTGGGAAAGCCCGGTCTTAGCCATGGCCTTCCTTAGGGACTCGGGGCTGTTTGGCCAGACTGCCTAGGGAACAACTACTAGTACTACTGATATTTCTACAAAACCAACAATTTCTGCTACTAATACTTCTAATACCTGAAAAATCAGTACCTTACTAATACTACTACTAATGCCAATTTTCATCCAATTATTTAAAATGGCTGCCGCTTCCGCTCAATAGAGAGGGGCCCGGACCAGGGAGTAGCGCCCCAGGAGGCTGCCCTATCAGCGGGTGTATAATGGCGGGGCAGTTGCAGTGCCAAGTCGCGCTTGGAGGGTGTCCCTGCAGCTGTCCTGGCAGGGTGCCCCGAGGCCACTACCACAGCCACTGGTAAGCTGGTGGGATAGGGGTCCCAGATCCATTGCCTGGACCTGGGACTGTGCAATGGGTCAGGCCTTTGGAATGTTTATCCCCCTTTAATTTACCGACTATGATCTACAAATACAAGCATCAAAGCAAGCCTGAGGACAGCAAATCACCCAGAGGGTTTAGGGTGGGTTCGTGGAATGTGGGAAGTTTGAGAGGAAGAGAGGGGGAAGTCGTTGAGGCATTCAGTAGGAGGTGGGTGGATGTGGCATGTTTGCAGGAAGTCCGGTACAGGGGTGGATCAGCCAAAAAGATTGTTGGGAAGGATTGCTACTATAAGTTGTTTTGCCAGGGGAGAACTGACGGATATGGGGGTGTGGGTGTGTTGGTTGCGGAGAAATGGGTGGAATATGTCATGAATGTTATGAGAGTAAGTGATAGGATATTAGTAGTGCAAATTTTGATCAGACGGAAAATTATTTCAGTCATATCGGCATATGCTCCGATTTAATAAGTGTAGTAAGTGGTATGGGTGATGATGAGGTAGTGGTTCTGGGAGGGGATTTAAATGGTCATGTGGGTGAAGCAGCTCAAGGTTATGAAGGAGTCCATGGAGGATGTGCATATGGTGTGAGGAATGCAGAAGGGGAAAGAATAATCGAGTTTGGGGAGGCTATGAACATGATTGTGTGCAACACACATTTTAGGAAAAGAATGAGCCGGTTGATTACGTACGAGCCCGGGGGAAATAGTAGCCAGATAGATTATTTTCTGGTCAGGAGGGTTGATAGGAGATTAGTGAGGGATGTTGAAGTTATAGGAAGCGAGGAGTGTGTGCAGCAGCACAAACTGCTGATTTGTGACATGGTGCTTAAGGAATGAGTGATGAGAAGGAGGACATATGTACCTAGGAGGAAAATATGGAAGCTGGGAAACCAATCAGTAAGGGATGCCTTTTATAGTGAGATGAGGAGAGTGGTGGCTGAACAGGAAGCCGTACACAGAGGTGTTAATGAACAGTATAGAGCCCTTAAGAACAACTTCTTGAGAGTTACCGATGCAATATGCAGTTGGACAAGAGGCCCACCAAGACATAAAGTAACTTGGTGGTGGGATGAGAGTATAGAAGCTGCAGTTAAGGAGAAAAGAAGGCTTTTCCGAGAATGGAAGAAGGGTGGTAACAGGGAGGAGTACTTGGCTGCCAAGCGCAGGGCTAGAAGAGCGGTATACAGGACGAAGTCTGAGTCACAGAGACTTTTACCTGATAATCTATATCACGGAGAAAGGAAAAATATGATTTTTAGGGTGGCAAATCAGGTGAAGAGGGATAATCGGGACATTGTAGGTGAGCAGTGTGTGAAGAATGATGATGGAAGGGTAGTGGTTAACAGTGAGGATATTAAAGATGCATGGAGAAAGCATTATAGCCGGTTGTTGAATGAGGAGTTTGATTGGGATAGAGAAGGTTTGGAGCCAGCTGATCCAGTGCTTGGCCCTTGGCCTTTGACGCTGCTACTGTGAGTGAGGCAATAAGCAGGATACGGGTGGGGAAGGGGGCAGGTGTGTCTGGGTTGACTGCCGAAATGTTGAAGGCCTCAGGAGATACTGGGGTGAGGTTAGTCACTGACCTGATAAATATGATTATATATGAGTGTGTTGTCCCAGATGATTGGCTGAAAAGTGTAATTGTAAATGTGTACAAAGGGAAGGGTGATGCCCTGGAAAGGGGAAATTACAGAGGTATAAAGCTCTTAGATCAGAAAATGAATGTAATGGAGAGAGTTCTAGAAGGTATGATTAGAGAAAGAGTGAATATCGATGAGATGCAGTTTGGGTTTATGCCAGGCAGGGGGACCACTGATGCCATACTGTATTCATTGTTCGACAGCTTCAGGAAAAATATATTGGAAAGAAAAGGGAATTGTACTGTATTTTGTTTTTGTTGATTTGAAAAAGGCCTTTGACAGAGTCCCTAGACAGTGGTGAAGTGGGCAATGAGAAAGCTAGGGCTGGAAGAGTGGCTGGTTAGGGTGGTTATGGCGCAGTTTGGGTTTATGCCAGGCAGGGGGACCACTGATGCCATACTGTATTCATTGTTCGACAGCTTCAGGAAAAATATATTGGAAAGAAAAGGGAATTGTACTGTATTTTGTTTTTGTTGATTTGGAAAACATCTTTGACAGAGTCCCTAGAGAGGTGGTGAAGTGGGCAATGAGAAAGCTAGGGTTGGAAGAGTGGCTGGTTAGGGTGGTTATGGCCATGTACATGGGTGCTCGCTGAGTGATGAGTGTTCCGTGAATGTTGGTGTGCATCAGGGGTCAGTTTTGAGTCCCTTGTTGTTTATCACGGTGCTTGAAGCCCTCTCACGTGACTTCAGAGATGGACTCCCATGGGAGATGTTGTATGCTGATGATTTGGTGTTGATTGCAGAGAATGAAAAGGAGGCGGAGGAAAGATTTAAGAAGTGGAGAGATGGTATGGGGTACAAGGGCTTAAGGGTAAATGCAGATAAAACAAAAGTGATGATATCTAGAGTTGGTGGCGGTACAATTAGAGGAGAGGGATAGTGGCCATGTGCAGTTTGCCACAAGGGTGTGGGAAGTAATTCCATCTTGTGTAGTGTTTGTGATAAATGGGTGCACAAGAGATGTATTGGTATTAGTGGTGGACTGCGAGATGATGCTGATTTCATGTGTGCGCGTGTCGGAGAGAGCAGGTGGAGATTGTTAGGCGTGAGAGGGTTGAACTTGCAGGTGAGTCTCTTGAGTGTGTGGAGGAGTTTTGTTATTTGGGAGACATGTTATGTGCCAGAGGTGGGGCTGGAGTTAGCTCAGTTGCTAGGGTGAGAAGTGGTTGGAAGAAGTTCAGGGAGCTGTTGCCTCTCCTGACACTGAGAGGACTCTCCTTACATGCTAAGGGGTCTTTGTATGCAGCATGTGTTAGGAGTGTGATGCTGTATGGTAGTGAGACTTGGGCAGTAAAGGAAGAGGATATTTGCAGGTTTAAACATACAGAAATGACAATGATTAGGTGGATGTGCAGTGCGTCCCTGCGTGCAAGGCCAGGGGGGGCTGGGTTTACGATGGAAGAGTTGAGAGGTAGGATGGGACTGGAGTGTATTGGTGTTGTGATGAGGAAAGGTAGGCTGAGGTGGTTTGGACATGTGGAGAGGATGAGGGATGATAATTGGGTACAGAGGGTGAGAGGTGTTAATATTGGGGGAGAGGTAGGGAGGGGTAGACCAAGAAAGACATGGGACGAGGTCATTAAGTGTGACTTAAGGGTTAAGGGAGTGAACAGGGAGGCTGCCAGGGATCGAGCAGCGTGAGCATGAAGAGCCGCCATTAGGTGACCAAGGCCGACGCATGGAAGCATGCTGGAGCCTTCAAAAACGAAACTAAACGAAACGATCACGTGGGTCATTTTCAGCTTGAGCTAAGCTTTTAAATTTTAAAAAAAAAAATGAAGTTGATACCTTGGTTACTAACACAGCTACTGATGTCTGAAGTTTGGAAAACTTCGAACTCTATTTCTGCAGTTTTTAAAAACTGTCGCTTGTCTGACTGCTCCACACGACGTCTCATTTACCAGTTGACAGCATAATGAACATCCTAACCAGACATAAACCTCACCTTTTTCTGACCTTAAACATGCCAATAGTACATAAAGCATGAAATAAATGAAATAGAATAATAAAATCGGGAATTACAGGTGAGTATGGAAAATATTTACCAGCTGAGAGCGAAATGAACATCCTAACCGGACATAAACTTCACCTTTTTCTGACCCTAAACACACCAATAGTATATGAAGCATGAAATAAATGAAATGGAATAATAAAATCAGGAATTATAGGTGAGTATGAAAAATATTTACCACTTTCCTGGGTACTTGAAGCATGTCCGTGGCCGTTGTGAGGAATAACCCGCCTCCTCTCAGACTCTGACAGTGATGAAAGTCCACTTGAAGGACTGCACTTACACTTTGGCACTCTGAATTCTATTTCTTAACACTGCGCATTCTTTTCCCACTTGCACTGTACTTAATTTCTCCAGTGTTGTACTTAGACCTTGGCACTGTGATATTGCATCACTGTACATTGTCTTCTTACACTGCACAACACTGTAACTTCCCGTGTGGTCTAGTGGCGAGTTTTCGCTGTTTATTCACTGTCTGAGTCTGAAAGTATGTACTACAGGCGTTCGAGGGGCATGTTGCTGGGCTGTGGTGATGGACTACCCACTGCACACGACTCAGAAGACAGCCACAAACTCACGTCCAGTTGCGACTCCACCATGGCCGATGTGCTGGGCTATGGCTCGGAGTTGGAAGGCCTGTCTTGGGAAGGCAGTGGTGTGGAGGCTGGGCTGGGCACAGCAGGGGTCACAGGCCTGAAAAAGCTGTCGATGGTTGATGCAAGGAATGACAATTTTGCCGAATGATGATGTGCTCCATGAAAGCACGCACTTCCTCCACAAGTCCCAGAGGCCCCATCACCTGGTCGTAGTCTGGGTGTTTGAGGTAGTCCAGGACGAACTCAACATGTTCCTGGAATGCGCTCAGCTTGGGGATGGCTGGAGTAGTGGCACGCTAAGAGGAGTCCGCATCATCATCGTTGTCCTCGTCGGAATCTTCGAGCAGGGTACGTACTGGCAAATGAAGATGCGACCTTGATATCAGACATGATCTGATATCCAGGATTACCCTCGTCGTCATCCAGCCACTCACGCACATCATCCACATCAACCTCGTTGCCCGCTACACGAAGACATGCATAGAAGTCATCCACATCAAAACCTGGGAAGTCGTGCACCACCTTGGCTTCGGAAAGCAGACGAGACCAACCACTTTCAAGAGGCTTCATAGAGACTCCCCTCCATGCTCTTGCCCAGCTGTAGATGGCAGACTTGATGTTGTAGCGGTGAAGATATTCCAAAGTCCACTGGCCTCGTGTGTCTCGTCCCTCCCTGCACTCATTCTCGTCCTCAAGGATAACCATTACCTTGTCCAGGAACTTCCGTCGATACAGCCTCTTCGTTGCCACGATCACTCCTTGGTCCATTGGTTGGATGAGAGCAGTCAAATTAGGTGGCAAAAACATGCACCTAATGCGGCCATTCTCAGTCACAAACTCCCTGTTGGACAGATGCATAGGTGCATTGCCCAGAAGAAGGAGAGCCTTTACCTGGTCGCATGGAATTCCCAGAGTCTTCGTCTGATAATCGATTACCTCCTTGAAAAGTGCCAGTGAAACCAGTCTTTGAAGATCTTAGCTGTGAACCAAGCCTTCACAGAATGGTACCAAACGACAGGAAGGACATCCAACAGCCCACGAAGGCACCAAGGCTGCTTTGCACGGCCAACAATAATGGGCTTGAGCTCATGCATGTCGTTAGCACTGGTGCAACACAAAGCAGAGATCCATTGCTTGGAGAGCTTGCATGCAGATACACACTTCTCCGTCTCCTCGACTAGAGTGTTTGTGGACTGTGAGTGATAGAATGGGCCAGTTTCGTCATCATTATAGGCTTGACCAAGAGTGAGGCCCTCCCCATCGATCAAGCCCTTCACCTTCTGGCGAAACTCATCTACTCCCTCCTCGTTGGCGTCAAGAGCTTCGCCATGTGCTTTATGGTTGGTAAGTCCATGTCGTAACTTGAACGTGAAGAGCCACCTCTCGGATGCCTTGAAGTCTGGGAAGTCATGAAAAGCTTTGTGAACTTCTCGGCAGCAGCTTTCAGCTCCGTATCATGCACCATCACACCAGCAGCATGTTGTTGCCAATACCAAGTCAGTATGGAGTGGTCGACTTCTACAAACCTGGGATGGTACATAATCTTCCGCTGCTTGTTGCGTTTGGTCTTCAAAGTGAAGTCAGCCGTGTACTGGGTAAGCTTGTCCCACGATTTCTTAATATCAAACAAAGTAGAGCGGGCCAGGTTGAATTCTCGCAGGATGTGGGACGTCGACCATCCCGCGTCCACCTCCTCCAATATCTTCCACTTTGTCCAGAGTCAACACCACTCGTTTTTTTTTCCCGGGCGGCCGGGCCATCAACACACACACACGAGGAAGAGGAAGCAGAGGAGCATCAGGGCCTGCAGCAGGTAGAGCGCCACCACAAAAGCGAGCATGTGGGCGGCCATGATGAGGAGCATGCACTCACGACAATGAGTAGGCGGGAAGTGGGGAGGAGGCAGGGGTGCTCTAGCAGACGTTGGATGATTTACGCGTGTAAACCCAGCTGTTTGGTGCCGCGTGCCAAATTCAAACTTCTATCTATCTTTCTATATACCTAGGTTGCTTTCCCCAAGAAAAGGGAGGTAGCCGAGACAGGTCAACACACTACCAATTTACTCATCCACTCATACACATTCATTCGCATCTTAGCCCTAAAGGGGGGAAGGGACAGATCCTCACCGCACCACACTGCACGAGGGTCAACTACGCAATGCAGTCAGTGACATCCGCAGCAGGGCCCGACAGCAAAGCTGGTTTACCCCTGCCACATCATAATGGATCCAGCCCCTTACCTGCACCTGACCTGATCAGCTGATCAGATAAAATGCAGGAGAATATCCCCTCAGGGCTGCGTCATCATTTATTCATTCACAATTTCTCTCCATTCATTTCTATCACGCACAGCCACTCTTCCTTGCTCAACAGACAACCCTCTTGCATCCAACGCTCTCTTCACACTGTCCATCCATCCTATTCGTGGTCTTCCTCTCAGCCTTACACTTTTCACATCAGATCTAGTTATCTTTTTCACCAATCGCTCATTATCCATTCTCTCCATATGCCCAAACCATCGCAACACCCTCTGTTCAACTCGATCAGCCATCTCCCGAACAATTCCAGTTCTCCTTCGAACTTCATCATTTCTCACTCGATCCATACACGTCACTCCACACATACTCCTCAGACACCTCATCTCCATTACATTCAAACTTTTCCTCTCTGCTACACCCATATTCCATGTTTCAGCCCCATATAATGCAGTCGGTACCACAACACCCTCATACAGCCTTCTCGTTACATCCATTTTGAGTGAACGACATCCAAACACTTTTTTCATTCCTCCCAGCACCTTTCCAACTTCATTCATTCTAAACTTCACTTCTGCATCTATTCTTCCATCTGCAGCAACATGTGACCCTAAATACTTAATACACTCAACCTCCTCAAGTAACTCACCATTCAAAACTATATTCATCCTCCTACCATCTACCAACCTCGTACACCTCATCACTCTACTCTTATTCTCATTTATTCTCAGTTTCCTCCTTTCACACACCCTTCCAAACTCCTCTACCAACTGTCTCAATCTCTCCTCTGAATCAGCTACCAGTGCAGTATCATCCGCAAACAGCAGCTGCTTCAGATTCCACTCTCTACCATCATTCACCAGACTCAGTCCTCCACCTAACACTCTTGCATTCACCTCCCTTACAACACCATCCATATAAATATTAAACAACCAAGGCGACATCACACATCCCTGCCGCAGCCCCTCTCTCACGGGAAACCAATCACTCACAGTATTTCCCACTCTTACACACACTCTACTATTTACATAAAAACTTTTCACTCTTTTTAGTAACCTGCCATCAAGCCCATTCAATCTTAAAACATTCCACAAAGCCTCCCTATCAATTCTATCATATGCTTTCTCTAAATCCATGAATGCCCAAAACACAACCTTACCTTTCGCTAAATACTTTTCACACACCTGTCTCACAGCAAACACCTGATCCACACATCCCCTCCCTCTCCTAAAGCCACACTGCTCATCACCAATCACTCCCTCTGTACCCTCTCTAACTCTCTTAATTAACACTCTACCATACACCTTACCTACCACACTCAACAGACTTATACCTCTAAAGCTAGTACATTCATACTTATCACCCTTACCTTTATACAATGGGGCCACACAAGCACTTGCCCAGTCAACTGGCACCATACCTTGCACAAAGCACACATTCAACAATCTTACTAACCAGTCAACAATAGGCGCTCCACCACATTTCAGGCATTCCACAGCACACCCATCCATACCTGCAGCTTTCCCTGTTTTCATCTGCTTTACTGCCTCTTGCACTTCCTCCATCATGATCAAAGATTCATTCAACTCTCCCAACACATCTATTCCTGCACCCTTCCATCTGCCACAATCTCAGCCTCCCTTTCCTCCTCTACATTCAACAATCTATCATAGCACTCCACCCATCTCTTTCAAACTTACTGGTAAAAAAAAAAAAAAAAAAGTTTCTTTTGGCATTTTGGTGTTCCGAAGACCCGAACCCAAATGTCCGGGACTTGGGGTGTCCGGTTATTGGGTGTCTGGGTCTTACAGGGATTACTGTATATATGTATAACTGGGGTTTATGGCAGAGTTAACTCTCCCCCAGATTATCCTATCTAAAATCACTAAATTACAGCAGACATTGCAGAAAGCCTCAGAGAGCCCAATACCTGAACCATATGGGCAGAATCACATGGCCATGTGGAATGTGAAAGGTGTGAATGAGGAGAGCAAGAAGGTGGAAGTGTTGAATGTGTTCAAGAGTGTGAGATATGCTGTGATGGCACTGTGTGAAACAAAGATGAAAGGGTGTCAAGTGCATGGGTGAAAAGGTGTAAAGTGTGTAAAGTCAGGAATGAATAGGGCAGGAAGATGCAAGGAAGGAGTTGCTTTGTTGATGAATTAAGTGTGGCAGAATGGAATGAGAGATTAAAAATGTGTTATCTCGAGATGTATGGATGTCAGGTTCAAGTTTGAGACTTCTGTTTTTCTTTCTTTCAATCTTTCCTCGTCCTTCTGCCTACTGGTGACTTTACACTCCCTCTTCTGTCTTCCTTTCCTTCATTCTTTCCCCTTCCTTCTGGCTGTGGGTGACTCTACACTGATTGACAAGCCAAATAGTTTCCTGTACACCAGGAAACCATTTACTATGCTGGGTGGTAACCATATAACCAAATTTTGGCATCTGGTGGTTTAGTGGGTGATTATGGTGCTCAGTCGGATTCAGCCAGTGAAGGTTTATATCCAAGGGATGGTTGGGGTTTACTGGTCACGTAATGCTACTCAGGGATGAGTGAGGCTGGTCAGTCTCATCTTAAATGTCAGGACCAACTTGCCTAGCCCCGGGCTCCTACGCTCCTCATGGGGCAATGGAGGATTGAATGATGGATGGATGGATGGAAAATGGCAGTAAGTGTTGCGTAGGTGCCGTGTGATGACAGTGAGACACAAGATGGGTTTTGGGATGAACTGGATGAAGTACTAGGAGAAATGCCCAGGAGTTATAAAGTGTTTGTAATGGGTGATATGAATGGGATAGTGGGTACTGGTCCTGTTAACAATATAATGGGTGATAATGGCGTACCAAGAGAGAATGATAATGGGAAGCGACTGAAGTACATGTGTCAAGAAAGGAGGCTGTGCATTTGTAATTCTTATTACAAACACAAACATGCACATAGATTTACACGGTATAGAGGGAATGGAGATTGTGTTGAAAGAAGCCTGATTGATTACGTGGTCATACAAAAATCGATGCTGTGTAGTGTTGCTGATACATGGACAGTGACAGGACGATGTGGAGGTTTGTCAGACCATAAGATTGAGGTATGCAAGATCAAGGTGAAAGAAGTGAGGTGGACCAGAAGAGAGAGGAGCAGTCAATGAGAGAGACTGAAAGTTGAGAAACTGAGGATCAAAGAAATCACAGATGAATACAAAGACAAAGTAGGGGAGGACTTAGAATTAGTGAATTGGAATGAAATGTGTCTTAACAGCCTGTGGAATACACAGAGGGATTGCTTAGTCAGGAATGCAAATGGCATCTGGTGTGGTAAGAGTAACAACAAAAAAGAAAGGTGCGGCATGGTGGGATGAAGAGGTTAAGAGAGAAGTGTAGGAAAAGAGGAAGAAGTGGCTAGACTGGATACAGGACAGGGGTTCAGCTGAAATAAGAAATGAATATATTAAAAGTAAGAAGAACATAAAGAGACTAGTGAAGTGGAAAAAGGAGGTAAATGATGATCTAGGAAGAAAAATGAATGTAAATTGTTTTGAAAATAGGAAGCTATTCTAGAAAGTAGTGCAGAAATGTACTGTAGAAGTATGTGAAAGTGTAAAGGAAGTGAGTAGTAAATTATTAACGCATGGGGATGAAGTACAGACCAAATGGAAAGAACACATTGAAAGACTGATGAATGGAGATGGATAGAGCAAAGCGACACATTTCAAATTTTTCTAATGCAAGGAAGAAGAAACTAAAGGTCAGGAACCTGCACACCGTTCTTTCCAAGAAAAAAACAAAAACAATACAACAGAGAGCCAAATTCAAGATCCGTTCATATCGAGATGCCTGGGCACGCTTGAAAAACTAGAGACCATAGGAAGAAGGAAATACAGACAAAGGGCGACAGTTCCAGGGTGGACTTGCTGTATACATGATGGACTGGGAGTAATGGTTAACTATTGCATTAATGAGCTGGACAGAAATGGGATGAGAGTTTGTTGCTAGACAGGCACTACTTGCCTGTCGTAGAGGTGGAGGGATACAAGCAGACAGTTCAGGGGAGCAGTGACCACTGAAGTTGTGAGAGAAAAGAGATAAAGATGCAACAGTGTGATAAATATACAGAGGTTGACGGGAGCCAGTATGTGGAAGAGAGAAAATGAGAAGAAAAGCACTTGACTCCACTCTATGAAAAGAGCTGTATGTGGGGAGCCTCCCCACACATGAGACTTGTACTCTACAAAGCGGTGAATAAAACCTGTGTATAAAGTAAAAAAATGCACAGGGGTAAAGAAGGTACGGAGTCGGCTTAGCACACCTATTCTCTTGGAAGCAGATTTTACAAGTGAGGTAATATGATCTTTCCATGATGAATCCCGAGAGACTGAGACCCCAAGTATGTTTAAGGATGATGCAAGACTGAACTGGATATTATTATACATTAGTGGGTACTCCTGTGGAAGATTTTGTTGGGCTGATCGGTGTAAGAACTGAGTCTATGATGCACTAAAAACAAGATTACTTTTACCCCAGTCGGAGATACAAGCCAGGTCAGTCATTAAGTGTGCCATAACCTCATCCCTTGTTTGCTGAAGTATCTGCCAAGATGGACGATGTGAGAACCGAATGGAAAGGTGAAGGGTGGAATCATCACCATATGACAGGACAGAGTTAGATGTGCAGTTTAGATGGTTAATGATGAATAAAAGGAAGAGTTGGTGATAGGAAAGAGCACTGAGGAAGAACAGTGGCCGTCTACAACAGCAGCTATAGAACAACCAAAAGTGAAGTCAAAGATGAAGGCACAGATAGAGGGATAGAAACCGTAAGAAGACAGTTTGGAAATTAAAGATTTATGCCAAACTTGACCGAAAGCCTTTGAGATGTCAAGTGCAATGGCAAAGCTTTTGCCAAAGTCCCAAAGGAGGATGACTAGGAGTCTGAAAGGTAGGTGAGAAGATTGCCAGTGGAGCATCTTTGTCAGAACCCATACTGACAATCAGAAAGAAGGTTGTGATGGAAAAGATGCTTAAAATTTTTCTGTTAAGAAGTCTTGAAAACACTGGATGTTAAAGCAACTGGGCGATAGTTAGAGCGTTGGAAATGGTCACCCTTCTTTGGGACTAGCTGAATGTGAGCAAACATCCAATAAGAAGGAAAGGTGTAAACTTAAAGACAAAGGCGAGAGTTTACCTAGACAAGGTGTGAGCACAGAATTACAGTTCTTGAGGATAACAGGAGGGACTCCATCAGGCCCATATACCTTGGTAGTATTGAGGTCAGTGATGGCAGAAAATGCATCAGATGAAGAAATTTTAATGTCAGGCATGAGTAAGTCAGAGGGAGGAAGTGATGGAGGAACAGCACCGGAATCGTCTAAGGTGGAATTGGAGGAGAAAGTCTGAGCGAAGAGATCTTCTTTATCAGTAGAAGAAATAGCTACAGAGCCATCAGAGTGGAAAAGAGAAGGGAAGGATGATGAGGTAAAGTTGTTAGAAAGGTTTTTGCCATGGTGCCAGAAGGTGCGGTAAGAATTCAAGTTGGAGAGTTGAGGGCGTTTAGTACGGATGAATTTTTTTTTAGCAGAGGGAAGAACAGGATTAGCATGATTCCGGGCAGAAACATAAAAAAGATGTGATTCAGGGGTGGGTTGGCTCTGGTACCTCTTATAGGCCCTCTCCTTGTTGTGGACAGCATTAGAACAAGTAAGATTAAACTAAGGCTCTCTTGCTTTAATCAAAGGATATGAGAAGTGAATGTATGCTTCCATGCCCAAGAGAATAACCTCCACAATGCGCGAGGCACACTCAGATGGCTCCCAGCCACGGAAGCAATAACCATTCCAGGGAAAATCATAGAAGTACTGCCTGAGGGCCACCCAATCACCAGCTCCAAAGTGCCACAATCGAAGTTTCTTTGGAGGGTCAACAGGCAGTACCGGAGCGATAGAACAGGTTAAGGTAATAAGGTTGTGATTGGAGGAGCCCAACGGAGAGGAAAGATTAACAGTGTAAGCAGAAGGATTAGTTGTAAGGAAGAGGTCAAGCATGTTGGAGCTCTCTCCAAAGCGGTCAGGGATACGGGTAGGGTGATCTACAAGCTGCTCTAGGTCGTTAACCCTTTCATACACAATGACACGTTGTTGTCATAAGGGTTTTTCCTTGTAAGTGCACAGTGACGCTTTTAGCGTCTAAAACTATAAAAATATTCGAGGGGGGGGGGAATCGGTCAATTTGCTTCATTTTTTGAGGTGTCATAGCTTGCCTGGCTCACGTTAAAAGTAATCAGTTGGCAACAGTGGGTCCCGATACCAGTGACAGTGCATACAGGTTTTTTCAGTACCACACCAACTGTCAGTGGGGAAGGTAGTGCATGGTCCCTTGTCCCTTTAAATCTCCTCTATTACTCCCATCCCGGCTTGTGACATATTTCACTAGACCAATAATGCTTATGTAAAGTTTTTGGGCACTATTGTGATTAGATTTGGTGTCAGCAATAGGAAATTAAGTGTTTGTGAACCATTCATGGACGTCATCAGCCGTTGGGCCAATGAAGATTGTGCTACTGTTTCTAACCCTGACACCAGAACTACACTGCCTCTACCATGCACCAAATGTGAGTATTCAACCATAAAAATAGTGACAGTGAATAATGTAAATATGGTGTGCAATACTTAGTGTGCAAGGAAGTAGTAAAACCGTGCAATAGATTTGAGGGGGGTGGGAAACCGTTCTAGTCACAAAACGTGGGCACATGGTAGTTTTTTGCATTTTTCTCGAAAACTATAAGGCATAGGAGAAATCTGATTATATCATAAGAAAGCCCATAAAATTCTGCATGAGATGATGAAATAAAAACATAACACTGCTGAGAAAAGTTTTTTGCTAAAGCTCTCCAAATAAAAACTCTGTCAGAAAAAGTTTTTACTTTTTTGCCTATTACTCAAAAACCATACCTCATATTAAAATGCAAACTGCCCCATTCAAAAGCTAATAAAATTCTCTTTCAAATGATGGTACAACAGGCAGAGATATATTAGTAAACATCTGAGCTATGATGTTGGGAAATGAGATGGATGTTCCCGAATGTTTATTCACACTGCCCTAATGAATGTATATATATCTATATATATATATATATATATATCTATATATATATATATACACAGTAAACCCTTGATAAGCCGAACTTTTAGAAGCCGGAATCTTCAGTTAGACGAACTCAGGCCGAGACCACGTATGAAAGTAGGCCGAAATGCAAAAGTAAGGGGAGAAATGGCGCCAAGCGGACTCGTGGCGCCAGTCTGCTGCTTGCTTTTGGAGACGGTAGTTGCGCCATTCTCACTGTCATTTAGTGCTGAACAGTGCTCTCCTTTTGCCTTCTGCCTTGCCATGGAAGGTTCATAGCTTAAAAGAAGTGATATTGGCACCTCTAGTCGTAAAGGAATGAAGCTAAAAAAAAAAAAAAATGTGCGCATGTGACAGTGTAGTGATCATGATTAAAGTTCAGTACTATTATTACTGAAAGTGTTACATTGCAGTCTATTACAGTGATTACATTTAAGCTTAGTTCTTAATACAGAGTGAAATAAATACTGGGTACTGTTTAGAATTTACATTAAAGTATGAACTAACCCACCTTCACCAACTCCGTCTCCAAAACAAAACAAACTACCGAACTTCGAAGAATCTACTGCCTCTAACGAAAGGTGTTACACTGCAGTCTATTACAGTGATTACATTTAAGTTTAGTTCTTAATATAGAGTGAAATAAATACTGGGTACTGTTTAGAATTTACGTTACAGTATGAACTCAACCACCTCCACCACCTCTGTCTCCAAAAAAAAACAAACTGCCAAAGAATCTACTGCTTCTAACGAAAGGTGTTACACTGCAGTCTATTATAGAGTGAGATAAATACTGGGTACTTTTTAGAATTTACGTTCAAGTGTGAACTCCACCACCTCCATCTCCAAAACAAAACAAACTGCCGACGATCTTCTGCCTCTGACGAAAGGCAAATTATGTGCACTGAATTCTTTCTTTTTTGTCTTTCTTTATTAATTTATACACTGTATGTGCTCCTTTACTTTAGTGTTAAGAAGACAAGTAATAAGTACTGTTATTGCAATTTGGGGGGGTGAAAATCCATCTCCAACACACGTTACCGACAGTCGGTACTGCCTCTGTGAATGATTTTCTACCAATTAACCACTTCAGTACTGTGACGTCTATTTCTACTTTATTTACACTTCCTCCAGCCGATTTTATGGCACTCAGGACTGGACTCACATACTGAAGGGGCTAATGAAGGCTGTACCAACCCCGTGCACTTCCACAGATCCAACCTACACTGACTACAATTGTCTGGTGGCAGCAAGAACAAAATGAAAATACACCCAGCACTGAAGGGGTTAAATGTATATTAAATGCACTATATTGTTTTTTGTCATAACTAATTTATTTATATATGCTTCTTTAATTTAGTGTTGAAAGGACAAGTAATAGGTATTGTCTTAGCAGTTTTGTGGGGTGATAATTCGGTAATTTAGCAATTTTGTGGGGTGATAATTCGGTAATTTAGCAATTTTGGGGGGTGAAAATTTGGTAAGCCGGAAAATTCGGTAATTCGGACCAGGGTAGAGCCCCATATAGTTCGGCTTATCAAGGGTTTACTGTATATATATATAGGGAGGCGGTAGCTCAATCGGTAGAGAGTTGGCTTGCGGTCCCGTGGGACCCAGGTTCGAATCCTGGCTGGTGCAGGGAACAGTTTAAGGATTTGAATTTCATTAAATCAGGCTTTACTGATCTACCAGAAGACCCGTCGACATGTCGTAAAAATGACCCCGCTAATACCAATACACCAGTCCTGTATGAGACAGCCCTAGCATGTATTCAATATGGACGGTGGGTGTTAAGCGCCGAAGTGGTGACATGTAGATTGTAGGACGACGACTGGGCCTTGATAGCAGGCTGTGAAGCCTATGCCCATAGCCTCCCCAAACTCGAGTATTCTTTCCCCTTCCGCATTCCTCACACCATATGCACATCCTCCATGGACTCCTTCATAACCTTGAGCTGCTTCACCAACATGACCATTTAAATCCCCTCCCAGAACCACTACCTCATCATCACCCATACCACTTACTACCCCCCTGGGGGTAGGGGTTTTTTCAAGAATTCTCCCCCAGTATCCCTGCTTGTCGTAAGAGACGACTAAAAGGGTTGGTGGCGGGTTAGTGCCCCACCCCGTAAAAACAACTAACTTGTAGGAGGAGGCTGTAGCACGGGCCGAACAGGGTAGTACTCCCGAGGGGAATGGAATGCTGGTGATAGGGAGAGCTGGAGCTCCTTTCACTAGCTACCTAATCATCCTCCTTTGCTGACCTTTTCAGTGTGACAGTAACATGGAGAGTAGACCAGCATACTCTCCCAATCATTTCCTCTAACTATCCTATGCACTACACCACATGCGCTTTACATATCACACAACGTACCCCACTACGTTACAGGGGTTGACGCCAGCAAGGGCATGCGGCCAGAAAACTTTGCCCCCG
>JAGKTI010014884.1:0-21139 GCA_018397915.1 Birgus latro | reverse complement strand
CACCCTGAGCCCGGTCCTCCTACGGGAGGAAAATCTCACCAACCAACACCCTGTTAACCCATCCCTGACCAACCCAGCCGGTAATGTATTTGTTGATGTACTATTGTCTCTGGGAAGATATTTGTAATACATGTGTGTAACAGTCACTGCCTTGTTTTTGTGTCCAGTCCTATTCCTTAAAGTTACCGACCCGGTCTAGAATAGGGAGGGACCCGCTGTAACCTGCGTATTTGAGGGCGAGAAACCGACCCGCAAATACATAGTATAACAGGTATATTAATACTTAGGGACTTGTTACATTAGACAATAGTACCATTCTATGTAAATAAGCGTTTTTGTCAATGGTAATGTGGTGTAAGTGGGAAGGCGAATGGAACAGTCGCTACAGCGGAGAGGGGGAGACACGAGAGACGGCCAGGCGGGAAAAACATCTTTTTTCACAAGATGTCAGACTTTTTTATGGATCACACCTACTCCATTGCTTCGATACCTTCGCCCATATTATTCGTAAGTATATATATTTAATTATTAACAACTCTATACCTTTTGCAACAATAAATATTTCAATTCAAATTCAACTTCCTCACATTCATTGTCCACTTTGGTGAAGCACAGATACATACTCGTTTCATGTCTGTTTGTGAGAATTGGAATATAAGGTACAATTGTTTTTTGTAAATATGATACTTCACATATGAAATTGAAACCAACCAATCACGCGGCAGGAATGCGCAGGTGCCACATTCACGAAAGTGGATCATCAGCTGGAAAAAAATCGATTATAGTTTCATTTTCTATATAAGGCTGGACAGGTTGCCAGATGGTCGTTCTTGCGGCCAACTGGCCGTAAATAAAGTAGACATTCACGGCCAAATCATTTGGCCGAATTTTATTGCAAAACTATTTTATCCCTTATATAACCCATAACTTATCCGATTTCATCTTGCAATCGCAATATCCCACTTTTTTCACCAGTAATATTCCCCTTTAAAATTCCAGGGAACAGTATGGTGGATGAAGAGGTGGCTGTGGCACAAAAGAAACAAGCATGTACCGTAGTGAATGAATGAGAAACAGGGGCGTGGTTTTTGAGAAACGGAAGTGAGAGTTATATGCAGAGAGGAAGAGAGAGGTGAAAAGATTAGTAACAGAGTAAGAAGAGAGTGGATGAGGAATTTGGAAGGAATACGAGTGTAAAGTGGAGGGAATGTAAGAAAATGTTCTGGAAAGAGGTAAAGAGTTAGGGTGCCAAAGAAGTTAGTTGAGGAGTGAAAGATAAAAATGGTAGATTACTAGTGGAGAAGGGACAAAAGTGAGCAGATGGAGAGAACACTTTAACCCGCCCAGTCCCCCAGACGTATGAGCCACGTCACCACTTTTTTTTTTTCACACTCAGACCCACCGACGTGCATTGTACGTCAGTCAATTGCAAGGCCCGTCGTTTGTACATTTTTCAATATTCGCGGATGATTTTTGGTAGGCATATGTGGGAGACCTTCCTCTACCTGCTGTCAAGTGGAGGATACTGCCTGGCCCCACCTGACCCCCCCCCCTTCCCCCACACTTGGCAATTCGCCTGTTAGCAGTAACCTGACCAGTAAAGACATGTTGCTCCACGGTCTCTCCAATGATGAAATTCACGGTGAAAGTTATTCCTGAGGTGGAGGACAAATAAATAAAGAAGTTAGACGAGGAAACAAACAGAAGTGAAGAGGTGGTAATGTTGTAAAGGAAGGTGCCATATGTTGGTGTTTTTGGTGAATGAACAATGCTTATATCACCTATATTATTGTGTGAAAACCAATATAGGCTTGTACTGCACAGAAATTCGTACCAAATAAATAAATAAATACGTAATTTAAAGTGGCTTGAGTTAGTTAACCCTCCCATAGTTCGTTTTCTTTGAAGCCAGGTACCCTGAGAGAGAATGAAAGGTAAGACTGACTGTCACCTGTAGCAACATTTATAAGCTCAGGAGGGTGATTTCTCTATGAATTTTCGATGTTTCTCACCAAAAGTGGAGGTTTGAGCCAGAAAAGACAAGTTGAAAATCGGTCAGGTTCTGAGGGTAAATAATCGGTCAGGACTGGGCGGGTTAACAACTTCCCATCTACTTCAGACATTCTTAATACTTTCCACAATCATTGTCTATCCACCCTGTCAGACATATGCTTTCCCCAAATGCATGAAGGGGGCATACAACTTCTTTCTCTTCTCTAGAAACTTTTCCGCTAAAGATCTAAGAATGAATATCTGATCTACACAACCTCTTCCCTTCTTAAAACCTCCCTGTTCTCCAATTAATTCCTCTGATATTTCCCTAACTCTGTCAATAACTATCCTGCCATATACTTTTCCTATTACACTAAGAAGACAAATGCCCCTGTGATTACCACATACTTCTTTTTCCCCCTTTCCTTTGTACAGGGGAATAATTATACCTAACTTTCAATCCTCCGGGACTCTACCTTCCTCCCAAGCCAATCTGCACATCTTCCACATCCATTCTACTACTATCTCTCCCCCATGCCTCAGCATTTCACCACACACTCCAATCAGTTCCCGAGGCTTTCCCCATTTTAACTTTTTTCATAGCTTCCACAACTTTCATCCTACTAATTGCTTCCTCTCTTCTCACATCCCTCCGTCTTCCAGCCATTCCCCAGCCACTTATATTCGCATTACTTTCATTCTCAATGTTCAACAATTCTTTTACCCGCCCAGTCCCAACCGCTTTTTTGCCCAACCCACCCTCAGAACCCGACCAATTTTCAACTTGTCTTTTTTTTGGCTCAAATATTTGCTTTTGGTGAGAAACATCGAATATTGAGCAAGAAAGCGCTCACCTGAAGTGGAAAATATCCTAAACAGGTAAGGGATCCCTCACCTTAATACCAGTTTCTATGATGCCGCGCTCCATAAAAGACGCTCCCTATGCTCACTGGTAACGCGCGCGTGATTCAAGCGCAAGGGCCTGAGGTTGAATCTCGCCCAGGACAGTGATTAATTTATTCAATTTCACTTCAGTTATTACATTTGTTTTCAAATTACTGACACAGCACTATTACACAAGGTAAGCATAATTATATTGGCCCTTAAACACAACACTACTGTAACACTGGACGTCGATGTTATACCACAAATACTTATTAATGGACTACCCTCGTCACCACTTGAGGCAGCACTTGTGCAAAAGGCTGTGACTTTGATATTACAGGCTTAGACAATTTAATATTATACTTTTAGATTAATCACCACAACTGAACTGCACATTTAAGATGGGCACATAGTCTGGTGATCTGGCCGCACTTTACGATTGATTTTTAGGTTATGTTCACTAAGTAATAATACCAAGCCGAATGGGTTAATAGTTGAGGGGTGGCACGTTTGTTATATTTTAGTTACAGGAATATATATCCAGGCACATACGTTTACTCCGAGATATGCCCAATTCTATAACACACAGTATATGAGTATCACAAGAGCACTGTGGCCGATTTACCTTGAGTTACTCACTGCATTCGCGTCACAGATACGAGCACATTAATTCGTAACTTGCACTGGTTAGTCCATTGCATGGCCACCTAGCTGCACACGGAGAGGAGACGGCCAACTGCCGCCATCGCTCCAACTCCATAAAAGGAGGTATAGTGACGGCCACCTTGCCGCACTCTCTCACTCTGGGTGACAGCCACCTAGCCGCACACGGGGAGGACATGGCCAATAGCCGCCCTCGCTCTAACTCCATAAAAGGAGGGATAGTGATGGCCACCTCGCCGCGCTTACACACACCGAGTGACGGCCACCTAGCCATACACGGGGAGGAGTTGGCCACTAGCCGCCCTTGCTCTAACTCCATAAAAGGAGGGAAGGTGACGGCCACCTCGCCGCACCTAGGAGACGGCCACCCAGCTGCTCCACTAAAAGAAGGGGCACAAGAAAGTGCCCTCACACTCTCTCCCCACAGAAACTCCCTAACCCTCAAACAGCAGCTGGAGGATGCCTGGCAAGGACCCTTGGTATCGGGAGTCCTAGCCCTCTCCCTTAACCCCCAGCGACCCCAGTCCCTGTTGGACTCTGTCACACCAAGCTGCCGCAGCCCAGACCTAACGGAGGCCCAGCGATGAGACCGCACCCCTGGGACCAGTCGAGACGTCCCTAGGACCCCAGGACGAGACCTCTCCAGCCCCAAGTGACGCCCCCGGAGTAAGCGTAGGCAAGCACGCCTCCTGGCCCTGTTCTGGCCCAGCCCCTAAGCCTGGGGCCCCCCCTCTCCCCTCCTCGTACTCCTGTGGAAGGGTCCACCCTCTCCTGCACAGCCCTCTGATAACGCCCGGACGAGACTCTAAGGGTCGGCCTCCAGTCAGCAACCAGAAGTCCTGACGACCCGGGGCATCCTGACACAGGCCGCCAACAAGCCCCAGCCCTCCCCTGCCCCCAAGTCCCCTGGTTCTGTCTATCTCTGTGTGTTATAGCTATTTTCCTTTACGTAAAGTGTGTATTCACATTGTGTCAGAGTTGTAATTTGTTGGTAATATACGTGTAAGGTTGTTGCCCTGCCTTTTTATGCCGTTCCCTCGGATTGCCTTAATAAAGCCCAACTCGGTCTAGAAAAAGAACCCTGTTCCAGGCTCCGTGTATAAGGGACGAGAAGTCGCACCCTAAAACACGCAGCATAAGTGTCCTTCTCAATTATATGGATACTCCAATTAATATCATCATTCATGAATTCAGTAAGCTTTACTACTGAATCAACACTACAGATATCACTAACGCGCTTGATTTCTCACTTCCAGGGACATGAATTCTCACATATTAAATTGATATTCAAGATGATACTTTCAACATGAACCCAGCAATCCCATGGCCTCGAGTGGGCTCCTTGGGAAATGACCTTGCGATAATACCACTATAGAGTATACCCTTGGGACCAAGTTTTTTCTCTTTCTCAATTTTACCTCGGTGATCACACTCGACTAATATAATACTAAGAGAGGAACTATGTAAACGGATCGACACTTAAAATACGGAATACAACTTTCAACAGCTTCCTAGGACTAGGTACACGCAGGCTTATTATTCGTTTCCAATATTCACAAAATATATATAAGAAGTTAGAGTAATTTTAGTGGACCAGCTAATTCGCATTCGGGTTACGTGAATCAGAAAAGGGGGGGAGAGGATATCTGTGTAAGCAGGCGTTAGGCAGTTAGAATGAGCCAGACGGCTTCAACACTCGTTTGGGCAGACGAAATGAAGTGGTAGTGACAAACTTCAACAACAGAAGACGTCATGAAGTGACAATGATACGAAAGGAATTGGGGGAGGGGGGGAGATATCAACAAGTCAACTTATTAATGTATGAGAGGATTTATATTATAGGAACAAAGGGGCAAAGGGGGGGAATTCCGAGTGCACAGCGACACTAATCTGCAACAACAGAAAACGTCGTGAAGTGATGCCTGTATGTACGACTCACAATCTTATATAGCCTCAGTTGTTCTAATCCTGGAGACTGGACTCCAATTTCGACTGATCGCTCTGCAACATTTAGAGTCTTTACACCTCCTACCAATGGATATGAAAAATCTATTTACACTCGAGCTGCATGGATTGACTTACAATGCTTAAAATTTTGTGACGTGTATGGGATTTATAATTATCCTGAAATCCAAACGAATGAGTATTTGAACAACTTGTATCCATGTGTCGCAGTTGCTGTGTTACGTGACTTTGTGAGTCAAGGACAAAACTGCAAGTTTCGCAATTACTAATGACAATTGTCAAAAATTAAAATTTAGATAAGCATTAATTTACTACTACATAGTACAAAAAGGAGATATCATTAACATTAACTTACAAATTTCGAATTCAAAGTACGAAGATAGAGTTTCGCGATTGTTAACTCTTGCTAAAATTTCGCTGCCCCACGGACCAGCGGGAAAGCGACTGATTCACATGTATAAAGTTGATCGTATTCACATAGTTGCTCGATTTAGTTCCACTTATGATAGTGTTTCGCTCACACTATGAATAGCGATAGAGATTAAATCTGAATATGGAATTTAACGGTTGACCAAACCACTGGGTAGAGAAAATAATATCTCAGGTTCAAGGTTACCATTATGTTACACTTATTCTAACTTAGATTACCCTTATACTAACTTAAATTATACTTAAATTACCCTTAAAATTACGGCATTACACCTAGCAGGTCTCTCGCATCAGGCAGGTCTCGCTCTGGGGTCCTGGGTATGCCCCGGGGTGTCTGGGGGCCAGGGCTCCTCAAACCTGGGGTTGCCGTCGGAGGGGAGCTGCGGCAACATCTGGAAGGGGGAGTCGCCATCAGGGTGACATCGCGGCAACCTCAGGCAAGGGGAGTCGCCATCAGGAGGCGTCTGCAGCAACCCTTCTGCTGGGACTTCCGTCGGGAGGGTTGCTCTGGAGGGGCAGGCTGGAGGGCAAGGACGATGAGGCTCTGGATGGGGCCTCGCCAGTAGTCCTCCAGCAGAGGGTCTCCCGGTGCTCGCCTCCTGTAGTAGGGGGAGCGTGACCTGCCCGGCCACAGGAAGAGGGGTGGGCCAGGCAAGGGACTTCCTCCTCAGGAGATGGCATAGAGACAGAGGGTGAGGAGCGGTCGGTGGTCTGCTCTGCCTCCCCCATGCGGATGGTGGCCTACTCTGCCTCCCCCGTGCGGATGGTGGCCTGCACGGCAGCTCCTCTGCCCTGGTGGACTACAGGGAAAACACGAGCTGCAGCTCGCTGTACCCTGCCTCCTAAAGGGGAAAGGGGTCCTACTGTAGGTGAGGAGCGGACGGTGGCCGGCTTTGCCTCAAGCCCAACACGGATGGTGGCCTGTGTAGTGGTGCTGCTCTTGGGGGAGACTGCAGGAGAGGGAGCAGACAGTGGCCGATTCTGACTCAACCCGACACGGACGGTGGCCCTCCAGGGGGGTGGCAACTGAGGAGCAGATGGTGGCCGGCTCTGCCTCAGACGTGATACGGACGGTGGCCTGTATCACGGCGTTGCTCGGGATTGGCACAGAAATCCCGCCCCTAACCTGGCAAGGATGACTTTCGCCGAGGTCTAGGTGGCTTTTCCTGCTCACCTGGTGCAGCGTCGGTTGAGAGCAAGAGGGGCACCGGGGACTTGGACAGGTGTGTCGGTCCTGACCGGAACCGCTCGGTGTCAATTGCGCACCCCTGTTGGTCCTTCCTAGGCTGGGGGTGTCACTGTCGTCTGCCGTGGTGAAATGCCCCACCGTATTCCTGACTACATGCATTTCAGTTACTATAGATTTGTTGATATCTGCTGAATCTTTGACCAGTTTGGGGTTGTCTTGGATTTTTTTTTTTTCACTTCCTTTCTAATGCATTTTTCTTTTACTTTTGTTTCTAAGTCTTTCTTTACATTCACTATTTCAGCATACGTAGTTTCCATATCATCTTTGTAACTTTGTATCACTTCATTCCTGGGTAATCTTCTCTTCATTATCACTGCTTTGGTCTGTCAGACTGCCTAATTATCTCTGTATCATTTCTGAACTCCATAATTCTCTCATGGTTGACAACTGTACTTGCCATTTCATTGACCTTCCTTCTAAGTACGCCCACCTCAACTGACAGCTCATCTATTGTTCTGTCTTCATTCATTCATCATCTAATCCTACGTTGCCTCACGATGAGTGTAGGAGCCCGGGGTTAGGAAAGTTGGTCCTGACATTTAACCCGAGGCATCTCGACGAAGTATGGGTACGTCGCAATGTTTTGTCACGGTGACACCCGACGACGTACCCATATATTATGCAATTGCAAGGTCAGTCATTTGCACATTTTTCAAGTTTCAAGGGTGATTTTTGGTACGAATATGTGGGAGACCTTCCTCTACCCACTATCAAGCAGGGATACTGCCTGGCCCCACCTGACCCCCCCCCACACACTCGGCAATTCACCCGTTAGCAGTGACCTGGCCAGTAAAGAAATGTCGCACCACGGTCTCTCCAATGACAAAATTCACGGTGAAAGTGATTCCTGAGGTGGAGGACAAAGAAATAAAGAAGCTAGAGGAAGAAACAAACAGAAGTAATGAGGTAGTAATGACGTAAAGGAAGGTGCCTTATGTTGAAGTGTTTGGTGAGTGAACAGTGCTTATATCGCCTATATAATTGTGCGAAAACCAATACAGTCTTGTACTACACATAAATTCGTACCAAATAAATATGTAATTTAAAGTGGCTTGAATTAGTTAACCCTCCCATAGTTCGTTTTCTTTGAAGCCAAGTACCCTGAGAGAGAATGAAAAGGTAAGGGTGACTGTCACCTGTAGCAACATTTATAAGCTCAGAAGGGTCAGTTCTCTGAATTTTCGATGTTTCTCACCAAAAGCGGAGGTCTGAGCCAATTTTTTCCCCCCTCCCAAAAAATTGGTCGGGATGGGGGGGGGCAGAGGTGGAAAATCGATCGGGACGTGACAGGTTAAGATGAAAGTGACCAGCCTCACTCATCCCTGAGTGGCATTACATGAGCAACAAACCCCAACCACCCTTTGGATATAAACCTTCATCAGCCCAACCCAATTGGAGCGCTGTAAGTACCCACTAAGGGACTGACAAGGGATGCTGCCAAAGATCAAGCAGCACGGAGAACCGCCATTAGGTGACCAAGGCCGACACATGCAAGCATGTTGGAGCCTTCAAAAACTAAACAAAAAACGAAACTATACCACCAGGTGCCAAATTTGGTTATATGGTTTCCTTGTGTACGGGAAACCATCTGGCTTGCCACTCAGTGTAAAGCCACCCACAGGCAGAAGGAAGAGGAAAGAATGAAGGAAAGAAAGACAGAAGAGGGAGTGTAAAAGTCACCCGCAGACTGAAGAACGAGGAAAGAAAAACAGAAGGGGATTTTCATTTTCCTCTTTCTGCATGCACAGTTGCTTCTTAATTTCATCCAGTTCACTCTGAAATGCCTTTTCCGATTGGTTCACTGTCTCTACTAGTTTGTTATGTGTATCCATTTGAACCAGTTCCTGGTAGTAACCATCATCCTCTTTTTTACCTTTATCCCTTTTCTTAATTCCTTCCATATTCACTTCACTAAATATTGTGGTCATCTTGTGGTATAACAGAGAAAAATTCCACATACAAGTATGCATCACTTTGGTACTCGCTTGAGGTAGATTAAACAGCTGATTAAGCTTGATCAGTGCATTCCTGCACTAATTGGCTGTATTCTGTTATTTAGACATCACTTTTGCTTAAACTTGGCCTTCTATATTAGATCACCATTGTTTAACCAAGTACAGAGCTTGACTCATATATACTATTTAGTTATGGCCAGTTGTGGTCAAGGGTGGCCAGCGTGGAGCGAGGCGATATGCGTGTTGTCTCCGATGCCTCACTGTGTGTCTCTGATGCCTCAACTCGTGTGTGTGTGTGTGTGTGTGTGTGTGTATGTGTGTGATTAAGGATACCACGCTGGTTGGTGTTTCAAGCACGTCCATTCTTTTACCAAATGAAAATTCGTTAAATGAACATAATGTTCGGCCAGCTCAAGGTGGTCATTAAAACCGAAATTTGTTAACAGAGAGTTCTGTATATCGAGGGTATACCATTCACTGATGTGGCTAATAAATGTAAGATTATCAAAATGGTATCAGTAACACAGAAATACAGATTTATTTTATTGCTTTCTTTCACCACAAACAGAGCTAGTGTCTCAACTTTTAGCAGCACTGAATTTGTGATACTGCAGCACAAAATATATAACCAGAGACAAATTACTTAAGCCTGGTCATTTGGCACCCATCCTATGAAGCAGCCAGACAGTAGGTATGCTTATAATAGAAATACAAACAGCAAAGTAATATCAGAAGAACTAACTTTACTAGGAAGAGTATATGTATCACTGGCATGTGTCAAGAGATCACATCATTTGGAAAACATGACAAAACTGGCTTCTATACAGCATCCAAAATATGTCACTCCAAGAACTCCCCACCTGTGATTTTATAAAATTCACACCAACGAGCAGTGACCAAGTTTGCCTGTTACAGCAAAAACTAAATCTTGGAATAACAGTCCAAGCACAAGATCACCATTTCTAAGGAGGTTACCAGGAACTAAATGCCTGAGTTTCTTTCACAAAATAGACTAAAGATAATTTTTTAAAATCTTTCTATTAATGAGCAATAGTCCTAACTACTGATACTTCAAGTGTTACATATAAAATAGTGACTTTACTGAAAATTATACTGCACATTTCAAATTTCAACATTATAGAAAATGTAGAGGAAGGAGCACCATAATAAACATAACTCACACACACACACATTAATCATGAGATTTCAAGGAATTTCCAAAAGCATAACTGAATTTATGGGCTGGATTTTACAGACGTGATGGGAAAAACTAAACCTGCTCAGTTACTGCCCATCATTAAATGCTGCACAGGTATGCTCCTTCCAGACTACAGCTATAACGAGCTAGAATAAAAAACAATACAATGTGCTTTATTTTAGGATTTAGTTTGATTGATTCACTGTACAAAATGAAAACTTATAAAATTGCAAGGCACATTTCTAATGAGCACTTTTTACAACACTGTATCATATCTGAGGCCACCTTTGTTAACATTAAGTATAAACAATACCTATACAAATTTGAGTACATGGGTACCAAGAAGGCACCAAAACAGAGAGAGAGAGAGAAAAAAAGCACCATTACCATTTACTAAAGTTGTATTTAATGATAACATATAAGGGCTTAGACAATGTATGCTGACTTCACAATCAATATCCTAAAGGATAAAAATAAAATGTATGACCTTGACAGAAAATGAGCAAATGCACAAAGTTTCTGTGATGAAATTGCTGTAAACATTATCCAACTATCCATCAAAACTGAGCTGCACACTAATTTCCTACAAAAGACCTACCCTAGATACAGTACAATAGCATAGCGTATAACTGTCGTGAGAAAAAGGCTATCTCAAGAGAAACAACCTTCATCCAAATCAATGTGTAGGTTTGAAAACTAGAGTAAAATAAAGGGTTTGTATAATAAGAAAGTATAGCAGTTTCCTCTTCTAACAGTAATAATTTTGCTTCAAATGACCTACTCAAGCCCATTATTCACTGTACAGTAATATGAATAAAAATCAATATGGAACAAATTATTCAGTACATGCCTTCCATTTACAAGCAATCCTCATCACAAGTCAGGGATGTTTTCTAAAATATTACAACTTTTTTCAAATCAATAGTGCCATAAATTTGGGGGAACTGGCAGGTCACCATTATATTTAAGGTCATAAAGGAACTCTTAACAGGCATTTTTTTCCCTTGCAATTTACAGTGGACTTATTAAAAAAATATATATATATATATTTATTGTATGTAAATTTTGTGCACTTCCACACAGCCCTGATGTGGCTGCTTAATGGCACATCTTTTCCTATAAATAATACGGTAACAGTTAATTCCATTACAAATCCTTCAAGATGTAGGGTCTGAGGCTAACCAACTGCAGTCCATTACATCTAAGTGTAGATTAACATCCTACTTCCTTTGACAGCATTACATGACAAAAAGCCTCTTGGGGATCAAACCTATGGAAGGTTATCACTCCAACTGCTGCTTTCTAACCACTAGACCACCAGGTACATATAATTCACAGGCGTATTTTTCATAAAGTTGCTTAAACTCGCCACAAAAACCTATACTGCACCTCTGAAACTATAAATTAATCATAACTTAATGAAAAAATAAAGAATTATAATACAGTGCTGTCCCTATCTGTGACATATGATATGACTTATTAGAAATTAGTATATGAAATAGAAACATTTGATATGTATAATGCATTTCATATTAAATGCAAACTCCTCATGTAATATTCTGTCCTTATCTGTCAACAAACTGAGCCTTCTGAGAATGTATAACATCCTAACTAAGGGAACTCAGAGAAAGTTAAGAATTGGAATTAAATCATGATGCTTATGTGCAATATGAAATAAAGAAGGTACAAAATACAATATGTATACAATACAAGTATCTGTCCAAGAACATTATATATTACATAAGTGAGAATAAGGAACAACAAACTTCAGCAAATTTTCTCATTAATCTTAATTTATTTACACTCTTCCTCTCTCTCTGCTGTTCCTTGCCAATGTGAATCCTAGCTCTTCTGTTCCATTTTATATCTAGCTCCTTTTCACTCTTGTTTTCTCTTCATTACAACATTACATTCCTCTTTCCTGTTCCATAACAGAGCAGTCTACTCTGTAACAAACACAAGAGGAAGCAACTGTACTGATAACTGATCCGTGAACCTGTTCTCTGCTGCCAAGGAGAGACTCCTTCAGAACAGTAACAACATAGCTGAAATGTAGTGTCGTGTTCAATTACATTGTTCATATGACATTTCTTTTAGTTATTCATGAATTTAAACAGCACCGTAACTTACCCCTGTGGTACTTAAACCTAAGTCAAGAACACTGGTACAAGACAATACATTGCAAACAACACGCACTTACTAGTGCAGTATAACAGCAGTATTTCTAACATACATCATCTTGTCATTTTCATACTTAAATGTATACTCATGCATGAATCGTCCAAGAATGAGAACAGTATCATACAATATAAAACATCAAATATAAGTTGGCCTTCAAAATAAAATAGTAACACAATTAATGAGACTGTAAGAAAATTTCAATAACAGTACGGACAAATGCATGTCCCAGTATCATTGACTGTTATCAGTTAGAAACAAATGAGACCTAAATGAATGCATAAATATTTTTCAAAGCTTTAAGGTTTTTATGTGATGTTTCAGGAAATTTATTTCACAGACTCAGAGCTTCCAAATATTCAGTATGCCATAAAAAATGTACTAACAGAGAAAAACTTGACTTACTCATACCTTATCATTAATACAGCACTATTAAACATATTTTTTGTCACAAATGTGCTGTAGTACACATTAAGGAAAAAAAACACACAATCTAAAACCCTCACACAAATGTAGAGACTGTCATTAACTGCCAACTAGCATGGGTTTGCGTTCAAGTGTAGACACTGAGTTCTCAAGCTCTTTGGCGAATTCTTTAAGGAACTCTCCATACACAGTGGGTTCCATGTTGCGGCCCAAGTGGTAGATCAGGAACCAGTCTCCCAGGTTGCACTTCTTGGCAATCAAATCCAAGTTTGGTCGACCTGCCCATCGCCCACGAGCCTGAGGATCACGAGGTACTTAAAATTTGGTTTAGTTTTTAATGATCTGTAGTTTGGTTATTTTCTTATTAATAAAAACAGCCTCCAAGGTATAGGGGCCCAAGGCTAGGCTAGAGATACATGACCAATTATTTATTTAATTTTCTTCTGTGGCATTACATAATTAAAAACCTCCAATAACCCTGGTCTACTGGGAATCAAACCTATGCACATGCTAAGGCTGCCATTTTGACTGGCGTGTTCTTACCACTACACCATTATAATTATAAATCTGTAGATATGATATTCATTCTCTATACATGTATATTAAAATCATCCCTCTTGGGCAGAAACCTGTCACAAGTACACAGAATCAAATCTAAGCAGACTCAAATTTCTTTGGGGATTGAGAACGAATATACTTTGCTGTACTTACATTCCCTGTGCTGTAAAAGGTAATTTAAAAGGACAGGGTTGTCGGGCTGACAATAAGGTTACCTATATATTTTACTCAGCCCAAAGCTGCCATATTCATTTACTTCTTGCTACCTCCTCAGGATCTTACCTTTTGAAAGGCCTCTTGCATGAACAAGATTACTGAAGAATATATCAAACTCTTAAGTTAGAAAAATCTCTCCTAAACTGGGTGGTCCTCTATAGGTAATAAAAAAAAGTCGCTGTTTTGAAGTATGATCTTCCATTTCCTCAAAAAGGGATATGGCGGACTGCAGCTGGGCAACTTCACCCTGTAATTACCTCTGCCAAGGAAGTTCCGTTTTCACCCCTGTCTGTATGTTTATTTGTTTGTTGGTCTGTGAGCAAAATAGGGTATATCCTCGTATTTTGCCGCATTTTACTTCAATGCCTCGTCTTTCGCGCTAGAAAAAAGTTTCCGAGTTGTTTCACATTTTGCCAGTTTCCCTGCACTTCGACGCTCCCAGCTGGCAGCCGACACTCTGAAATCTCCATTCTAGGAGATTTCAATGTTCACCACCAACTTTGGCTCTCCTCCCCTTTCACTGATCCACCTGGTGAACAAGCCTACATCTTCTCTATCCTTAATAATCTAGAGCAGCTTGTACAGCGCCTTACCCCGTATCCCTGACTGCCTTGTAGAGAGTTCCAACATATTTGACCTCTTCCTAACAACTAATCCTTCTGCTTACACTGTTAATCTTTTCTCTCCATTAGGCTCCTCCGATCATAATCTTATTACCTTAACCTGTCCTATCGCTCCGGTACAGCCTGTGGACCCTCCAAAGAAACACCATCTGTGGCACTTTGGAGCTGCAGATTGGGAAGCCCTCTGGCTGTACTTCTTTGATTTTCCTTGGAATGATTATTGCTTCCATGGCTGAGTGCCATCTGAGTGTGCCTTGCGCATTATGGAGGTTATTCTCTCGGGCATGGAAGCATACATTCCTTTCTCATATCCTCTGACTAATGCAAGAAAGCCTTGGTTTAATCACGCTTGTTCTAATGCTGTCCGCAACAAGGAGAGGACCTATAAGAGGTACCGGAGCCAACCCACCCCTGAATCACATATATTTTATATTTCTACCCGGAATTGTGCTAAGTCTGTTCTTCGCTCTGCTAAAAATAATTTCA
Organism: Birgus latro; assembly: GCA_018397915.1. Classification (NCBI taxonomy): domain Eukaryota; kingdom Metazoa; phylum Arthropoda; class Malacostraca; order Decapoda; family Coenobitidae; genus Birgus; species Birgus latro. The sequence goes on along the minus strand of JAGKTI010014884.1, from coordinate 6,316 downwards.
TCCATGCTAAATGTTCTCAACTCTCCAACTCGAATTCTTCTCGCTCCTTCTGGCACCTTGCCAAAAACCTTTCATCATCCTTCCCTCCTCTTTTCTACTCTGATGGCTCTGTAGCTATTTCTTCTACTGATAAAGCAGATCTCTTCGCTCAGACTTTTTCCTCCAATTCCACCTTAGACGATTCCGGTGCTGTTCCTCCATCACTTCCCCCGTCTGACTTCCTCATGACTGACATTAAAATTTCTTCAGCTGATGTATTTTCTGCCATCACTGGCCTCAATACTAACAAGGTATATGGGCCTGATGGAGTCCCTCCTGTTGTCCTCAAGAACTGTGCCTCTGTGCTTACACCCTGCCTAAGTAAACTCTTCCGCCTTTGTCTATCAACTTGCACCTTTCCTTCTTGCTGGAAGTTTGCTCTCATTCAGCCAGTCCCAAAGAAGGGTGACCATTCCCAACCCTCTAACTATCGTCCAACTGCTTTAACATCCTCTGTCTCAAAAGTTTTCAAGTCAATTCTTAACAAAAATCGTAAAGCATCTTTCCTGTCACAACCTTCTTTCTGATCGTCAGTATGGGTTCCGTCAGGGACGCTCCACTGGCGATCTTCTCACCTACCTTTCAGACTCCTGGTCATCCTCCTTTTGGGACTTTGGCAAAAGCTTTGTCATTGAACTTGACATCTCAAAGGCTTTCAGTCGAGTGTGGCATAAATCTTTAATTTCCCAACAGCCCTCCTATGGTTTCTATCCTTCCATCTGTGTCTTCATCTCTAGCTTCCTTTCTGGTCGTTCTGTAGCTGCTGTTTTAGACGGCCATCGTTCTTCTCCCAGATCTATCAACAGTGGTGTTCCTCAGGGCTCTGTCCTATCACCACCTCTCTTCTTATTCATCAATGACCTTCTAAGCTGTACATCTAACCCTATCCACTCATATGCTTATGATTCCACCCCCTACCTTTCCATTCGGTTTCCACAACGTCTATCTCAACAGTTACTTCAACAAAAAAGGGATGAGGCTATGGCACACCTAATGTCTGACTTGGCTCGTATCTCTATCTATCTATTGCAAGAAGCCTCAATCCCGAACGGGGTGGCCACAAACAAATCGCCTCCACGTCACTCTGTCCCCTGCCATTTCACTACCACGCTCCCAACTCACACCCCCCTCTCTCATATACCTCTCCACTCCATCCCTCCATCTCATCCTTGGCCTCCCCCTCCCTCTCTCCCCCTCCACCTCACTCACATACACTCTCATCAGTCTTTCACTCTCCATCCTCTCCACATGCCCAAACCACCTTAACGTGTTTCTCCTAACGCTTCCCATCACATCCTCAACCACACCACAACGCTCCTTCACTTCCTCATTTGTTTGTCTGTCTCTTCATGTGACTCCACATGCTCCTCTCAAATAACTCATTTCCACTGCTCTCACTCTTGATTTCTGTCCTTCCAACAGGGTCCAAGCTTCACTACCATATGTCAGAGTTGGTATCACAATACTGTCATGTAATAACTTTTTCACTTCCATACTCACCTCCCTGTTTCTTATCACTGCTTTCAACGAACCAGCAACCTTCCTTCCCTGCTGTACTCTTTCGAGCACTTCACCCTCCAGACTTCCATCCTTACTCATCACACTACCCAAGTACTTAAATTCACTCACATTCTCCATATCCTTCCCATCCAATCTCACTGTACACTCACTGGCTTCACTTCTCTCGAAGACCATCACTTTACTCGTCCCCACATTCACCTTTAGATTCCGTTTCTTACACACTCTCCCAAACTCATCTACCAAGCCTTGCAGCTCCCCTTCGTCTTCACTCAACAACACAGTATCATCTGCAAACAACAGTACAGGGAGTTTCCAAACACTGCCCTCTCTCACTAGGGCCGCTCCAACATCCACTGCCTGACCTTGTATCTCTTTAATAACCCCATCCATATACAGATTGAACAACCATGGAGACATGACACATCCTTGTTTCAATCCAACCTTCAAATGGAAAGATTCACTCAGTTTGCCATCCACACGCACTGCAGCCTTAGCACCCTCATACATACTCTTCACTGCCTTCAACAACTTCCCATCCACTCCATATATTCTTAATACCTTCCACAAACCTTGTCTATCCACCCTGTCATATGCTTTCTCCAGATCCATGAAGGCTGCATACAACTTCTTGCCCTTCTCTAGAAACTTTTCCACTAAGGATCTAAGAATGAATATCTGGTCTACACAACCTCTTCCCTTCCTAAAACCTCCTTGTTCTTCTCCAACTAATTCCTCAGTAATTTCCCTAACTCTGTCAATAAGTATCCTACCATATATTTTTCCTATTACACTGAGAAGGCAAATGCCCCTATGATTACCACACACTGCTTTTTCCCCTTTTCCTTTGTACAGAGGAATAATTATACCTGACTTCCAATCCTCCGGGACTCTACCCTCCTCCCAAGCCAATCTGCACACCTTCCACATCCATTCTATTACTATCTCTCCCCCATGCTTCAGCATTTCACCACACACTNTCACTGGCTTCACTTCTCTCGAAGACCATCACTTTACTCTTCCCCACATTCACCTTTAGATTCCGTTTCTTACACACTCTCCCAAACTCATCTACCAAGCCTTGCAGCTCCCCTTCGTCTTCACTCAACAACACAGTATCATCTGCAAACAACAGTACAGGGAGTTTCCAAACACTGCCCTCTCTCACTAGGGCCGCTCCAACATCCACTGCCTGACCTTGTATCTCTTTAATAACCCCATCCATATACAGATTGAACAACCATGGAGACATGACACATCCTTGTTTCAATCCAACCTTCAAATGGAAAGATTCACTCAGTTTGCCATCCACACGCACTGCAGCCTTAGCACCCTCATACATACTCGTCACTGCCTTCAACAACTTCCCATCCACTCCATATATTCTTAATACCTTCCACAAACCTTGTCTATCCACCTTGTCATATGCTTTCTCCAGATCCATGAAGGCTGCATACAACCTCTTGCCCTTCTCTAGAAACTTTTCCACTAAGGATCTAAGAATGAATATCTGGTCTACACAACCTCTTCCCTTCCTAAAACCTCCTTGCTCTTCTCCAAATAATTCCTCAGTAATTTCTCTAACTCTGTCAATAAGTATCCTACCATATACTTTTCCTATTACATTGAGAAGGCAAATGTCCCTATGATTACCACACACTGCTCGTATCTCTGACTGGGGTAAAAATCATCTTGTTTTTAATGCATCAAAGACTCAGTTCTTACACTTAACAACCCGACAAAATCTTCCTCAGGATTACCCACTAACGTTTAATAATGTCCAGCTCAGTCCAGCATCATCCTTGAACATGCATGGGGTTTCATTCTCTCGGGATTTATCTTGGAAAGAACATATTACATCTCTTGTGAAATCTGCTTCCAAGAGATTGGGTGTGCTAAGCTGACTCCAAATTTTCTTTACCCCTGCACAGTTGTTGACCCAGTACACGGGTTTTATCCGCCCCTGTATGGAGTACAACTCTCATGTGTGGGGAGGTGCCCCACATGCAGCTCTTCTCAATAGGGTGGAGTCAAAGGCTTTTTGTCTCATTAACTCTCCTCCTCTTACTAATTCCCTTCAACCTTTGTCTCTTCGACGCACTGTTGCATCTTTATCTCTCTTCTATCGCTACTTCAACGGTCACTGTTCCTCTGAACTGTCTGCTTGCATCCCTCCACCTCTACGATGGGCACGTAGTACCCGTCTAGCAACAAACTCTCATCCCTTTTCTGTCCAACTCTCTAATGCAAGAGTTAACTGTTACTCCCAGTCCTTCATTTATGAAACTGGTCAACTCTGGAACTGCCTTCCTCTGTCTGTATTCCCTACTTCCTATGATCTCCAGTCTTTTCAAATGCATTGTGTCCAAGCATCTCGAAATGAATGGATCTTGAATTTGGCTCTCTTTTGTATTGTTTTTGTTTTTTCTTGTAAGGAAGAGTATGCGGGCCCATGGCCTTTGGTTACTTCTTCCTTGTAAAAAAAAAAACATACCGTTGCTCATTTCTCACCTAGTAACTACCCCATCCACCCTCAACACACCGGTTTTGGAACATTTTGTCGTCATTAATGAAGACAGCTATGGGTGACGCTAGAATATAATTCAAAGGCAACTACAGTGAGGAAGAAACAAGTTAATTATTGACTAAAGGTGCAACTAATAAATACGTAATATTCAAAGCCTACGCTACTGAACACAGACTATGGATACCCCTAAAATATAGTTATTAAAGTATTAATTAATTAATAAGTATGCAGTATTTATAGAATGACGGGAAATCGTCCTGACATGGAATCGTCCATGTTTTGACGAGGAAATGTCTGACGGTGAATTGTCTCGGAACCAACACACCTTCACCTGCCACTCAAGCCAGTCTTTACTTTATTTCTGGTAAGAATTTTTGGTGTTGCAGCTCTTTATAACAGTTTTGTCTTTTCAAGTACATGTTTATTGTGTTATGCTGTTTTAGCACTAGTGAACACTCTTCATTTAATTTTGGGTAGGGCCTGTTTGGTGTTATAGTACTTTCTGATAGGGTGAGTACATGCCCCACCGTAACGCTCGTCTATTTTTCCCATTGATTCTTTACTTCACACTTCGACGTTTCATGTTTTGCGAGGTTTTGGGGGAACATCCAACCCGCGAAAAATGAGGAAATACAGTACACAAAAACTACAGGGCGGATTTCCATTAAACTTGGTAGAAAAATGGGCCTTGGCCCAGAATAGACTCCATTAAATTTTGGTGCGGATCCAGGAATTTTTTTTCACTTTCTTTAACATTGTGAGATAGGCCCCCCCCCCCCCCCTTTTTTTTTTTTCCAGTGAATATTGCATGGACCTTGATGAAAAAAATCAGGCATATTTAGGATGCTGGTATCTACGAATGTGTACAGTTTGGCGTTGATCCATATAAAATTCCAAAATCTAGCAGATTTAAATATGCTTCTATAGGGGGGTTGTCTTTTTCCAGCTGCATGTTGTAAGGGAGGTGAATGCAAGAGTGTTAGATGGAGGACTGAGTCTGGTGAATGATGGTAGAGAGTGGAATCTGAAGCAGCTGCTGTTTGCAGATGATACTGCACTGGTGGCTGATTCAGAGGAGAGATTGAGACAGTTGGTAGAGGAGTTTGGAAGGGTGTGTGAAAGGAGGAAACTGAAAAATGAGAATAAGAGTAAAGTGATGAAGTGTACGAGGTTGACAGATGGTAGGAGGATGAATATAGTTTTGAATGGTGAGTTGCTTGAGGAGGTTGAGTGTTTTAAGTATTTAGGGTCACATGTTGCTACGGATGGAAGAATAGATGCAGAAGTGAAGTTTAGAATGAATGAAGTTGGAAAGGTGCTGGGAGGAATGAAAAAAGTGTTTGGATGTTGTTCACTCAGAATGGATGTAAAGAGAAGGCTGTATGAGGGTGTTGTGGTACCGACTGCATTATATGGGGCTGAAACATGGAATATGGGTGTAGCAGAGAGGAAAAGTTTGAATGTAATGGAGATGAGGTGTCTGAGGAGTATGTGTGGAGTGACGTGTATGGATCGAGTGAGGAATGAAGAAGTGCGAAGGAGAACTGGAATTGTTCGGGAGATGGCTGATCGAGTTGAACAGAGGGTGTTGCGATGGTTTGGGCATATGGAGAGAATGGATAATGAGTGATTGGTGAAAAAGATAACTAGATCTGATGTGAGAGGTGTAAGGCTGAGGGGAAGACCACGAATAGGATGGATGGACAGTGTGAGGAGAGCGTTGGATGCGAGAGGGTTGTCTGTTGAGCAAGGAAGAGTGGCTGTGCGTGATAGAAATGAATGGAGAGAAATTGTGAATGAATAAATGATGACGCAGCCCTGAGGGGATATTCTCCTGCTTTTTGTCTGATCAGCTGATCAGGTCAGGTGCAGGTAAGGGGCTGGATCCATTATGATGTGGCAGGGGTAAACCAGCTTTGCTGTCAGGCCCTGCTGCGGATGTCACTGACTGCACTGTGTAGTTGACCCTCGTGCGGTGAGGATCTGTCCCTTCTCCCCTTTGGGGCTAAGATGCGAATGAATGTGTATGAGTGGATGAGTAAATTGGTAGTGTGTTGACCTGTCTCGGCTACCTCCCTTTTCTTGGGGGAAGCAGCCTAGGTATATAGATAGATAGACAGATGTTGGGCCTTGGCAGAGGTATGCACTCTAATGAGTATCATTCTACTTTACCATGTTTACATTCAGATACAAGTCTGAAGGCCACACCACAAACAATCTTTCCTCAGTACA